>VNJU01006503.1:0-22007 GCA_008042675.1 Drosophila seguyi | reverse complement strand
ACACTGCTGCTGCTGCAGCTCTTGCCACCTGTATAGCTTTTGCCATAAGTTTCCTTGTTTTTAACAAAGTTGGTTATAGTTTTATGATGTCTGCCTGTATCCCGACGGCTCCAGGATTAGCTGTGGCGTGGGGGCTGGGATCTACGCTGAGCAATGGGGGATAGAAAAGTCCTTCACTCTCTCAAAACTCGACGACGGTTTCCTAGGTTGAGGCCATAACGTACGCAGCCAGGCTTTCAAGTATATATATATTTTTCCATGCGAATGTATCGCTGCTGTTCGCTTTAAATATGACTATTACTAACAAAAGCAATTTGTATATAGTGGTTTCTGAAATAAACAGAAAGCAAATGGTGATCCATAGGCACAGCAGTCATTTGGGCTTAACTAATTATGTCTATTGAATCCTGCGGCTAGGAAGCTGACTCAAAGTGACCCTCTTCAGCCTTCGTCTGGCCCTCACATACGCTGCAGCCCTTGCCAGCGGGTTTGGCTGAGACCTAAGCCGTATCCCGTGTTTACGCGCTGCCTCATTGATTACATCACCCCCAAGCGGGACATGATGATCCCGATGGATATCAGCATTACGTATGTACCATTCTGATCCAGATATACGCCTCAAGAACATCGCCTGGAAACCTCTTATTTTCTGGAGGTTGGTTTTAGATGCCACACCTTATATCTGTAGACCATACTTCCAGATCGGAAACAAAACAGTTAGGTATAACCGCCTTTTGTTGGCCAGGCTCAGCTTTGAGCGCGAATGAGTAAGCCAGCTGAATCTCCGGGAGGCGTCTTACAGCTTTCTCCTTGTCCGCTTAATATGCGAGGCGAACGTACGCCTCCGATCCAGGACCAGGCCAATATAACAGTGCTCCTTGCTCTGAGGAAGCAACTGAACTACGCAAGGTGAAGGTAACAGTGGCAGGGTTGACTGCAATGTTCCATCTACAGCACCATATTTTCAATTCTCAAACCAATTCTCAAACCTCTTGAGGAGTATCTGCAGCTGATCCGTTGCCTTATATACGCACTTAGACCTCGTTAGGATGGGAGTATCGTCTGCAAAAGTGGCAATGCACCGACTGTTACTGCCAGAGATCAGCGGGGCATCATGAGTAAACAGGGTGTAAAGGATAGGCCCCAGCACACTGCCTTGAGGAGCTCCAGCAAGGATGGGTCTGGGCGAGGAGGATATACCGTCCTGATCCACCTGAAATGTCCTGTCCTTCAAGAAGATGCCAACCAGCTCAAAAAGCAGATGGTGGCATCCTTAAGCTTGGACTGCAGTCTAGGATGCCAAACCCGGTCAAAGGCTTGCTGGATGTCAAGAAACGCCGCAACCACGTAGTGCTTCCTTTGGAAAGCATCCAAGATGAAGCCGCCAACCCTATGGAGCTGCTCAGGCGTGCCATGCTGCCTCCTGAAACCAAACTGATGCTCAGGAATCGCTTGGTGAACTTCAGGCATCTTGAGCAAACGATCCAGCACACATCGTTAAAAAATCTTGCCAAAGCCAGAAAGGAGGCTTATTGGGCGATAGCTGTCAACTTCGCTGGGTGGCTTCCCATGCTTGTGGATCATCACCACATTAGCGTTCTTCCAGACCCTGGGACCCTGGGACCCTGGGCTAACCTTAGTGCAGCATTGTAAATTATGACCAGGACACCTGCGACGTGAACCCGTCCGGTCCAGGAGCCTTCCGGCTTTTAATTTAACAATTACCCTGAAAAAGGAGGCCTGCCTGGGGGCACTTCGCCTTCAAAACAGCGGGTTCTTGAACCCCTAATAAACGAGCCCATTCTGCGTGTAACTGACGAATAGAAACCAAAACTCGTTATCCACAGGAACTTGTCTGGAGTCTTGTACACTAGGAATGAATGGAAAACAAAATCAATATCTCTGCCCAGTGGATCACAAACATGGTACACTGACGGGTCAAAACTGGAACACGGTGACAGCGGGGCTGGTATTTTCGGACCAAAGTTCAACAAATCCATAGCCATGGGAAGGTCACCAACCATTTTCCAAGCAGAGATACACGCAATAGAAATCTGTGCTCGTGAATGCATGCGCAGAAGAGTGCAGGGCGCACAGATTTACATCTTCTTTGACAGTCAGGCAGCGCTCATAGCGCTGAGTTCCTTTAAGATCTCATCCGAACTTATAGAGAATTGTTTCCTGCAGCTGAACGTCCTTGCCGCCAAAAACACCTTAACGGTGGGCTGGGTGCCAGGGCACGAAGGCAACATAGGAAACGAGGTGGCAGACTCCCTAGCTAAACGCGGGGCGATGATACCATTAATCGGCTCTGAACCGTTCTATGGACTATCGAAAGGACACAAAAGAGAACTGCTCAGGAAATGGGAAGAAGCGGAGATAAATCGTCACTGGACCGACAGTGCAGGGCTGAGACAAGCCAAACTTTTTCTCGTCCCCCAGATGACGCGATTAAAACGCATCATCAACCTAAAAAAGAGCGAAATTCGCTCTCTAAGAGGCTACCTAACGGGTCACTGCAACCTTAGGTACCACCTTAAGAATTTAATAATGCCAATAGCTAAGGGACAACTATTAATATCATCAAAAGATTAACGTGTCTATTGTTTCTAATATTGCCGGGTGTCAACAAAGTATAACCGTATCATTGGCGCTCAAAAATTGCCGAACAACAAGTAAAAGGAATAACAAAAAAAATAAACATTTTTTCGCTGCGTGACAACTTTAAGAGCTGAATAGCGAGCTTTTAGAGTGAATTGTGTGTGTGTTGTATTAAAAAAAATTTAACATATATCATTATTTTTATGTGATATTATATGTAATATCATTTTTCAGCATTTTTTTTTTATAAAAAAATATCCGACAACCCTACAAGCTGTGGAAGTACAAGCTCCAAGGAAAAGACGGAACAAGAGACACCAGAGCACCTGCTCTGTCTCTGCCCAGCCCTAGCCCACACTAGACTACGTCACTTCAGAGTCTACCGGTTGAGTCACTGGAATGCATAGGAACGCAATCCTAGGCTTTCTTAGCGACTCATGATGGTACTAACGTACTTCTACGACCACAACAGGAGAACAGAGGGAGTCGAGAAAATAGAAGCTCAGCTTTAATTGGAGGCCTTAGACAAACGCCTCACCACTTTTAGCTGCCTACCATATAACTTTTAAATTTCTAGCTATTGAAATATAATAAGTAATAAGCATAATATTTAAAGAATAGTGTGCTGGCCCCTTTTTCCAATATGTACAACATATATATTACAAATAAATTCCAGAACTCAATGGAGAATTTCCGGAAAATTCACTTTAAGCAGTACGATCCTTCTTAATAATTTTTTGTTTCGTTTCATGATAAATGTTGTGCTCCCAAACTTGTCCTAAGTATTCTTAGCAATTTGAGAGACTGTTGTCCTTGGATGGACCATTATTGTCATTATTGTCTTCTGTTCCCGCTTAGTGAGCTTCGGTGGCCACCCAGAATAAGGTTTGGACTCACAGTGGGTTACTGAACGGGTGTTCAATTTATATTTTGAAGAACTCTTTGTAAGGACGAGTGTGTCCTTCCAACAATGCCACCAATTTCCAAAATCAGACCATTTTGCTAAAATTGTGTACTAAACATGTTTAGAAGTAGTGGAGGCGTGAAGACTACGATATCTTGAAAACTATTTCACATTTAACGCTCAACATTTTATAGCGTATTAAGTACATTTCCCATTACAAATTTTTTTAAATTCAAAATTTCGTTTGTTTAATGTGGCACTTTAAAGTTTTAGAAATCAAAAGAAAAAAATTGCATAAAATTTGAGACCTAGCCATTTTGCATTATTCCAGAATTTCGCCTTAATTTTATCAAAATCGGACCATTATATCATATAGCTGGAATATATATATCTGTTTGGCTTTGCTGCAACATATTTCGCCAGCAACATTCTTTAAAGGCAACATTTATTTGATGTCAGTACCCGAGATAGCGAAAAAGTCAGAACCTTTTTCTTCTTCAACTTCTACTTACTGCAAGGGTATTTAAACTTCGGCATGCCGAAGTTAGCTTCCTTTCTTGTTGGATTTCAGATAATTAGAAAGCCTGGAATTAATGGCAGCAGTTAAGCAACTTTTTTCCTTCCTGTTGTACATTATACCGATACTAATCATCAATCGAGTGGCTTCTAAACATAATACAACTCGAAGAAGAAATTTCAAAATTATTCTAATTGGTTTCGCGTGAGCGGGAAAAAAATTTTAAGAAAGTAGATATATTAAATAAAATACAAAGTATATTATTCTGGAATAGTCCAACTAGTGCGAAAAGTCGCTAACCAATATATAAAAAACAGAAAAATATATTCTTAACTAGTGTTATGGTTAAGATAAATACTTATTTAATTTAAATTAATAAGTGCTACGGATAATAAGCTCGAAAAATGAGCAGCGACAAAAAGAATGAGCGAAGAAGCTCCGTAAATTCAAGAAACGCCTGTTACTCTTACTCAACACGCGATATCATTGAAGAAAAGAAGTCAACAAAGAGCAACTCGGCTCTACTGACAGTCAAAAGCAAGAGAGCGAGCTCTTGCTCACCCACTCTGCTTAGCCCAACACCTACTTCATGAAGCTACAAATGTCAAACCCTATCACCGCCGGCTTCGTTGGAAGACGCTCCAACAACTAGCAGTGCTTTAATTTCTGCAGTCGCAGCAAAAGCACCACCAAGAACTAAATCAACAACCAATATTGCGAATGCGGTGCCAACGGCCACAGTGCAGAATACAATGGCAACAAAAACCGTAAGCTTCGATAAGCAACAAGCGGTTCCGGCTATACAGAGCGGTATATCCATACATCCAGATTAAGCGTAAGCTTAGTCCACTAAAGACAGTTAGTAATAAACCAAAGATTAACCGCACCAACAAAAGCAATGAACAAACTATGAGTTTTAATGATAACCGATTCTCCATCTTAGCAGAGGAGGAGAACAACCAAACAACCAAACTGCGGCAGGTGACCTAAAAGAAACCAAAGCCCCTACCTATTTATATTAGGGAAAAAAGCTCAAACGCCCTGGTCAACAGGTGGGGGACGAAAATTTGCATGTTGTTCCGCTTTTTAAAGGGAAAATACATTTAACCAAAGTTCAAACTAAATCTGAAGGACACTTCCAAACTGTGTCTAAGTACCTGGAGGAATCAAAAAAGAACTTCTACACCTACCAAAAAGCAGCAATGGACTGCAAGTTGTTATTAAAGGAATCGAACCCGACGTCGCCCCCGCTGAGATTCAAGAAGCACTTAAAGCCAAGGGTTTCTGTGCCAAAAATGTTAACAATATAATTAACAGAAACAAAACACCGCAACCACTATTCAAGGTCGAGCTCGAACCAGACAGCAAAACCTTAAAGAAAAACGAAGTGACCCGATCTAGAAGCTGCACTTCTTACTTAATCGAAGGATGACCATAGAATAACCACACAAACGCAACGGCCCTGTTCAATGCACAAACTTTCAGGAGTTTGGACACACCAAGACGTACTGTACAGTTCGGACAGTCTGCGGAGACTTCCACAACTCCCTAAACTGCCCCGAGAGCAAAGAATTTCAATTTCAGACATGGCTATTTTGTATTATTTCAGAACTTCGATTTAAATTTTATCGAAATCGTATTACTATATCATATAGCTGTCATAAGAATATATATGTATCTGTTTGCTTTGTTGCTCGTAACATTTAGTTCGTTGGCAACATTTTTCGCTAGCAACATTCTTCGGTGGCAACATCTTTCTCTCGCAACATTTACTTTATGTCAGTACCCGAGAAGGCGGAGAAGAGTGAAAATGGGAAGATTCAATAAATAAATGCAAAGTAAATAAAAAAATATTTAAAAAAACAAGGTACTTGAACGGTTTTTAAATAATAATTTTCAGTCATCGATCTACTCTCAACGAGTGCACACGCCCTTCGGGCAGCCTTCGTTAGTGAACAATCAGTGTCTACCGATGTTATCTCTTGTTTCACCGTTATCAGACAATTCGCCCACACACGTATAGGTGTTAAAAATACGTCAAAAAACTTTCGCTAACCTAACTAACCTGGGGCAGAATCGCTTCGCCTTGCTTAGCGACAGCCCCAAAAGTAAAAAAAAAAAACCTTTTCAACCAATAACGATTTTCCCGATTTACCGATATTACAACAAGAAAATCCGAAATATGTAGTCATCTTATCCAGCTATTCATGTTTCGCTGTTCACCGGGAAATCAAGAGAATCTGCACAGAAATCATATCCATATCCACCCTACGCGACGGCAATCTACTAATGTTGATTAAATCTAAAGCAGCAGCGGAAAAACTCATCAAAACATCACAGCTACCGGGCATTTGTGAAATCGTATGCAAACTTCACGAAAGTCTCAACGTCGTCAAAGGCACAATCCTAGCACCATGTTTCATAAACATAGCCGAAAAAAAAATCATAGAAGAGCTTAAGTCCCAAAACGTGCAAGACGTTTACAAATTTACTAAACTCTATGAAGGGTGTGACGAAGTCACAACCCGATCCTCGGGATATAGACGCTAAGAGCAACGCTTACCAACCACACACACACGCACGCACACACCCACACAGAAGAGGCCTCGCTCTTAAGGAGCCCCTCTCTTAGGCCGAAGAGCGTCGGCTAAGAGAGGCGGCCAAGGCGACCGATCGGTCAATGGCCAGAACCCACCACCGCAGAAGAGGCGAGAGCAGAAAAAGTCTCGCACTGCGCAGACGCCAGATCGGGCCAATGCCATGAGAGGAGAGCACAGCGCCAAAAGCAAAACCACCACCGCGGCTATCCCGGCTCGAGGAGTGAGCGGCGCGGCCGACCCACGCCATCCATCCGGGAGAGACGACGCATGCGCCGAACACCAGATGGGGAACAACGCATGCGACAAGAGCGGTGAGCAGCGGAGAGAGAGCCTCGATCGGCACGCGCCAAGCGGCCTGAGCAGCGCTGCCGCTCGGGATCGGCAGAACTAGGCCACGACCTAGTTCTGAAAAGAGAAGCCGGGCATTCAGCGCGGAGTTTTAAACACGAGCAGTCGTAAGCGAAGAAAACACAAAGTGAATCTCGAAGTGGCCACGTGCCGACGCGAAGTGAACAACACGGCAAACGAGTACGGGTGAGCCATGGCCGCCGGCCAAGACTAGAGGTATTTTGGGGCCCCGGTACCGACACCCACTGCATGTGCAGGGTGCCGCCAACCGGACGAATAAGAATAAAACTTATTTTCTTGGATTTAATTCTGGCTTTTTGTACTCCGCTCCGCCCGTCGTCCGCCCCTGCCCCGTCCCTGAGGGAGGTCCCCGCTGTTGGAAAGTCTTCCAAGCGGGGCGGCTGTTGGAAAATCTTTCAAGCCGGTCTCTGAGGGGAACACCCGCCTGCTGCCGCTCGCCCCTGTCCCGTCCCTTTGGGTTCTCCGCTGGTGGAAATTCTTCCCAGCGGGGACGGCTGTTGGAAAGCCTTCCAAGCCTGTCTCAGAGGGGACCGCCCGCCGTTGGAAAGCCTTCCAGGCGGGGCGTTAAGGTAAAGGTTGTTGGAAAGTCTTCCAAACCCGCCTCTAGGGGATCAGCCGCCGGTGGGAATTCTCCCAGGCGGCCGCAGGGCCCATCATACCCCGTCTCTCGCCTCTCATTTTGCCCACCAATAATTCCCGACGACTCGGCCGTTATGTCCTGGTCGTCTCAGTAAATTATAAATTATCTGTGAGGACCTCTGGGCCGCTGAGGATCACCCCGGCCGGAGTCGCTTCTTTACAAGGGAAACCCCAACCCACCGAAGTTATTCTGGTCTCGTTGAACCTCTACAACCTGCCAAAAAAACTCGATGTGTTTTGGCACTCGGTACGAGTCAAGGAATATATCCCAAATCCCATGCGATGCATAAAATGTCAGTTGCTAGGCCACACCAAAAAATATTGTCAAAATGATGAAACCTGCTGCATATGTGCTCTACCCCAACACAGCCCAGCAGACTGTACCCAATCAAAATGCGCTAACTGTGGCGAAGAACACCCGGCTTCCTCCCCGAACTGAAAAAGATATCAACAAGAAAAAGAAGTAATGCGCATAAAAACAAAAAAAAAATTCAGCGTAAGCGAAGCAAAGGCCCTCTATCGACAAGCCCATACCCAACAAATAAACTCGCCCAGCTACGCCTCTGCAGCTGCTAGTCCTTCACAACATTCGGCAAAAACGCCAACCAAAACGACGATATCATCGGGCACATTATCAGCAAAACCAACGACCTCCTCAGCTTCACATTTGGGCTCCGAATCGAGTAGCTTACATCTATTTAAGCTTACTTAAATGTCTTTATCAATTATACAGTGGAACCTTAAACCCATCTCCCCAACGCATATTTAAATATTAAAACACCAAAGCCCTATATTGGCTATTTTCGGAATTCCAACAACATTTGCACAGGAAAGCAAGGGATTGGTTTTCTTGTTAAACATGATCTACCACATAAGTACGTGCAGACAAACTCCGATATCCTCGCTGACTTACCTCTAATTAAAGTAAAAATAAAGCTTACAATTATTAATATGTACATCTCCCCTACTCAAAACTTCTGCTCCACAGATATCATAAGAATTATTAAAACTCCAAATACCCCAATGATGCTAGTTGGGGACATCAATACATGGCACCCAAATTGAGGGTCTCCTGCCCCCAACGCTCGGGGGAGAAAATTCGACAACGCCCTTAACCAAACCAACTTAATCGTTCTTAATAATAATTCACCCACACACTTCTCGACACACCGTACCTTTACGCACGTCGACATCACTGCAACCTCTCCACAACTCAGCCACATATGCAACTGGTCATTATCGACTAATCTGCATGGCAGCGATCACTTCCCAATATACACTCAAATTAGGATCGAACAGAATACTGTACATAGCTATCCTCTCCAAAATACAAAACAGACTACGCGAATTGGGAAAAATTCCAATCGGAAATCAGAATTAACCTTTAACCAGCAACGTCCAATAACATTAATCATAAAGTTGCCCTTCTGACCCGTGCAATACGTAAAGCAGCTAACTGTTCCATCCCCCAAACCAAAAGTACAGCGCACAAGAGGAAGGTCTGCTGGTGGACCTCAGATCTTAGCCGACAAAAGCAAACACTTTGGCATAGGTACAATTGGAACATGTCCACTGATAACTTACTAGCATACAAAAAAAGCAATGCAGAATTTAAAAGACTAGCAAAGCAATGTAAAAAAAGTTCAATGATCAACTTCACCTCCGAAATAAATCCTCTTTCTTCGAGTAAGAAAATCTGGTCCGATCTAAAACTCCTTACGGGGAGCCCAAGTCCCAAAATAAAATATATCACAACAAATAACTCGTTCCTGTCCGATCAATACCAAATTTGTCAAGCTTTTGCAGCCAGTGGTCCCAGTACTCGGAAGATCATCACTTTTCTAACGAATATATAGCACACAAAGAACGTTCATTAACTGAAGAATACGCACCTACCCGCTTAAAACTATCCGCCCAATACCTAGAATACCAGATTTCTCCTTTCGAACTGGAAGCCACACTCCGCCATGCCAAAGGAAAGACCCCAGGCTTAGACAGAATCTCGTACCCCATGCTTCGCCAAATGCCACCAGAAGCCAAACTCATACTAATAGATATCTATAACGATATTCTGAGTAAAGGTGTCTACCCTCACACCTGGAAAACTGCCGTGACCATACCAATCCCCAAACCAAATAAACCTCTAAACGAAATCGGCAGTTATCGCCCCATATCTCTTCTACCTTGCTTCAGCAAAATCTTCGAAAAAATAATCGCTAGTCGACTAGTCTGGTATCTTAACCGAAATGCATTGATCTCCCAAAACCAAGTTGCTTTTAAACAAAAGCAAAGCACTATTGATGCATTGCTGCAGATACACGGGTACACGTCAGACGCTATCTCGTCCCGGAACCACGTAACCATACTGGGAACTTAATTGCGAGAAAGCGTTTGACCGAAGATTTTCCACGTCGTGAAAGCCTTCATGAGTCGGCGCATGTTCCGGGTTCGAGTGCAATATTCGATTTCAGAACCCTTTAATCTCCATAATGGTAGCTCCGAAGGATCTCCACTATCCGTAGTCTTATTTACCATAGCTTTTGAAAAATAAAACGGCATTATATTAGCACACAAAAAAGTCAACTTATCCGTTTACGCAGACGACGCCATATTATACACAAAAATCAAAGATCCGAAGCTAGTAGTGGAAACTTTCGCTGAAATTATATCTGATATACAAAAGTGGGAAGCACTCTCGGGAGCAACACTGTCATTAGAAAAATGTTCAATTCTACACATATGTCGCAAACACAAATGTAAAATGCCACAATTAAGTTTAGATAATAAAACTATCAATTTCGTTGAAAATCTAAAGATCCTAGGTGGTACCTTCGACCTAAAATTTATCTTTTAAAAAAATTGCAACGATCTCAAGCAAAACCTAACCAAAAGGCTCAATATAATCAAATTTCTCTCATCCAAATTTTCATATATTCACACTAATACACTAATAAACATCACTCGGGCTCTGATTCTATCCAAGATAGACTCTCCAAGCGCCATATCACACAGCTGTTCGCAGATGCTTACATGCTTTTCCAGCTTCACCTATTAAATGTATCTTAGCAGAGGCAGGGCTTCCATCCATTCCGGACAGGTTGCTGGAAACCACATATATGCTTATACCTAAACTAAAACACACACCAAACAGGATCCTTCGTAAACTTTATATCAATGCTTTGAAATCCAAAAGAACCTACAGAGTTAAATCGACAATCCGTCGAGTCACAGCCTTTGCAAAAGAAATAAATTCCATCGATACTCCACCGATTACACGAGCAATATGCGCTCCGGGCTGGCTGCTTCACAGTTCTTTTTTTAACACAACCTTGCACAGTCATAACAAAACTGAAACTAGTAAAGAAACTTTAAAACAGCTATTCCTAATGCAAAGCCATGCCTTCCATGATAGGAAACGGCTTTTCACAGACGGGACCTTAAGGGACAACATATCTGCCTTTGCAGTAGTCGACTCAAGCAGTGCCATACAGTCTTGTGGCATCCTGCCCACACAATCTACCGTATTCACAGCCGAGGCCCAAGCCATCTTTAACGCTTGCAAAATAGCAGGGAACGTCATGTGATCTTCACAGACAGCCTATCAACAATTATGGCAATCCAAAACCTAAACTCCAAAAACCAGTTAATTGCCAAAATTCGTGGCCTGCTCACCAAGAAACACGGACGCATAACCATATTCAGGGTTCCCAGTCACATGGGTATAGTGGGGAACGAATAGGCAGATGCAGCGGCCCAATATGCTTCTAGGGCCCCCATTTTAGTTACACCAGCACTAGAAGACTCAAGCTTAAAACGTGAAATACATCATCACATAAAACAATTAAGAGGAGTCAACTGGACACCCTTATCCTATTGGTATAAGCAATTTAACAACGATCCCCGTAGCATAGTGATACCCCCAATATAACCAAACCAAAATGGTCAACATACATCCGACTACGAATAGGGCACACCTCGCTTACACACGAACATCTTTTAACAAGATCCAACCCGCCCTCATGCTCCTGCGGCTGTACCCTTTCAGTTCAATGCCCACAACTGGATAGCATTAGAACCCGAATATTTTCCACTACATCACCCATACCAGCTCTTTCTATCCCCACAACCGAAAACATTGAAAAGATCTACGAATTTATAAAATTAAGTTACATAGCACATAAAATCTAACCAAAATGAACAGAGTCGAAGGTCTTAGTTACTAGTACTCTAACACACCCAAATACCCATTAGACTTAATATTGTATATATCATGTCTAACCTTACAAAATAAAAATAAAAAAATAAAAAAATAAATAATAATTTTCAAAAAACAACATAAAAATACGGCCTTTACAGTATATGTATACAGTATATGACCCACTTAAGAACTAATAAAATCTACTACTTTCTGTAAAAAATGGATTCATTTTGTATTTTATTATTATTTTAAAGCCAAAGTTAGCGAACATACCAGTGTATACTTGATCAGCATCAACAGCCGAGTCGATCTAGCCATGTCCGTCTGTCCGTCTGTCCGTCCGTTTCTACGCAAACTAGTCCATCAGCTTTGAAGCTATAAGTCGGAACGTTCCGGATCGGACTACTATATATATATATATGATAGCAGCCATAAAAACGATCGGAAAATTTTTGGAGGAACAAAATTATACCTATTTAGAATTTTTTATAAAATTCAAGAGACAGCTTTTTTATTCCAGAGTTTATTAAATCGAACTATATCATATAACTGCAAAAAAAAACAATCGGTAAATGTAGAGGAAAATGCAAAGCTGAGAAAGTAAAACTGTAACTGTTCAACTGTAAATATATTACGACAGCTAAACGTTAAAATAACATTTTTTTGTATGTATAAAGGTTTTATAATTCCTGTTAGTGTTTTTTTCATTTGATCAAATTCACATTGATCTAATTGAAAGCTAGTTTTAAAGAACTAGTAAGATGGTTTGGAGGCGGGCAAGCCGACGCCACTGTAAGGGTCGCAGGTTGCGGATAGCGCAAGGCCTCCTGTGGAGGTTAGCAGCGAATAGCGACTTGGACTGCTTAATGTCCCGGACAACAGCGGGTATCACAAGTAGTAACGACAAGGTGTTTGTCTGACCGTCTTAAACACGTAGTCTTACACATTCCACACCTTGTACCCACATCCTATTCCCAACATCTCACAAGGGCAGTGGTGACGTCCTGAGGCAAGGGTGCGACTTCACCGACTGTATTTGGATGGAGCCTCACCGATACCTGGCCGCCTCGGTGAGTACACCTGGCCCGAGCATGTTATTGGGGGCTATGACAGTGCCTGGCACTACCCCGGTGGCAGCTCTGCAGGCGAGTGACGCCAGCAGGAGAGGCGTCGCCATACCCGCTTCCTTATCTTATTAATTAATTAATTAATAATTAATTCAACATATTTCAAAACATTTAGAATCATCCGCGTTTAATCTTCGTACTTTTTTTTTGTTATCCTGCGTAATGTGACAAGTCTAGATTCGATCAAATATTGAGAGATTGTACAGTCAAAGTTAAAGTACAGAAGGATCCAGGAACGATTCCTCTTAAAAATATTAGACGACGAACTCGAAGACTTCACGAATATTCTTAACTTCTAAGACTAACGTACTCCAAGATGGTGGAACAAAGAGCTAAGCTCAGAAAAAAGCTAGGAAAGTTTTAATACAAGTTACGGAACCAACGACTGGCGGCCGTAGAAGGAAATAAAAAAAAAGCGAAATACGCAGCCCAGATTCTGGCGAATCGCTGGAAAGAACTAAAGATACGACTAGAAAAATACTAGCCATGGGGTATACAAGCCCCACGCTTATAAACAGGTCTCACGGCACAGAAAGTAGGTCAGCAGAAGAGACACAGGAGATCTTGCTGGACACTCACTTCCCAGGTAACCAGAAATAAGAAACGAGAACCACGAAAGCCAAATGGATCGGCGCTAACTAGAAGGGGATAGCAGGCGAACTGAGCGGCACTCATCACTCAAGGAGTTCTATATCCACTGCTGTGGCTGACGACATATTGAGAGAACTCAACAACGAAGGGGTTAAAGTGGTAGACCTACTCGCTTCAGGACCATTTCCAGACGTCATCAGGGAATTAATAACAAGGGCGCTGAAAAAACTCAACTAATGGGCAAAAGCCTAAGGGGTTGGCCACAAACCCAAGCAAAACGGAACTTATGCTCCCCAGATTCAGCAAACCAATAATAGATGGTTCAGAACTAGAGGTATCACAACAAGCAAAGTATCTGGTTGTGATACTGGATACAAAATTGTAATAGAAACAAACCATAAACAAAAGAGTAAAGAAAGCAAGCATAGCACCAAGAAATATAAAACTATATAGAGAGGGCGTCTTAAATGCTTTGACTACGCTTGTTAGCAAGGGAAAAGAGCGAGACGGAATTGCCTGTTATATTTTTATACCCTAGCAGGGTATTATAATTTTAGTCAAAAGTTAGCAACGCAGTGAAGGAGACATTGCTGAGTATTTTAATACCACATATTCTTCCTCAACCAGTTTAAGCCAGACGTACTCTGTCTTACTATGCCCTGTCCTAATTTTCTGTCCTATCTTAGGCGAAAGCTCTCTTTGTCTGGATCTTCAACGTGTGTTAACCTATTCACCGGGTCCCGATATGTACTCAGGTATTGTTCCGAGGCTCTGTGCAACCCCTTCTAAAAATGGTTTCTTTAGAAACATCAGAATTTCCCTTTATTTGGAAGGAATCATTAATTATTCCTCTCCACAAAAAAGGTAGCAAGTCGGAAATCTGGTAACTAAGGGAATCGGCAATGCCAAAACTCTTTGAAACTGGAATTACTCCTCACTTGCAGCACTTATGCAGATCCGTAATTTCTCCATGTCAGCATGGATTCATGAGACGAAGATCGACCATTACAAATCTTTTAGAATTTATATTTTTTGTTATCTCGAGTTTCCAACGTAACTTTTAAACCGATGTGATTTACACGGACTTTAGTAAACCTTTTGACTCGGTTAATCATTTTAGTCTTGTAAGAAAGCTTGATTTAATAGGGTTTCCGATCTTCTGATCTTCTTAATTGGTTTCACAGTTATTTGAATGAAAGGACTCAAAAGGTTCTGTTTAAGAATGCTTTATCGAACTCCTTCAGTGTCACATCTGGTGTCCCACAAGGTAGCCTTCTTGGGTCACTGCTATTAGCATTGCTTATCAATGACCTTCCGCTATTTCGAACCCACTCAAGACTACTTATGTTCGCTTTTTTTTTTTTTTTTGTATAGAACGATTTATTAAACCACGTTATAATCAATGCCGCCGCTGAGCACCAATACCATAACTATTACTGATAAGCAATTTGTCTATGGTGGTTAAGAATAATAAAAAAGAAAATTGCATAGAACAGATAAGAGACAAACGCAGCAGCCGTCTGATCTTAGCTACATGTGACTAAGTAAATCTTCGTCTTGAAAGTTGATTTAGAGTGGGCCTCATCAGCCTATCCCTGGTCCGAGCTGAGGCCGCCGCTCTAGCCAGCGGGTTGGGATAAATCCATAATCTGGTTCTGTGCTTTCGTTCAGCTTCGTTAATAACATCGCCTACTAACGGGACTTGCAGATCTCGATGTATATCAACATTCCAAATGTACCATTCAGCACCTGAAATTCGTCTTAGGAACATCGCCTGAAACTCTCTAATTTTTTGCATGTTGGTCTTGGATGCAACACCATAAATCTGTGGGCCATATTTCCAGATTGGTGCCAAGATTGCCATATATAATCGTCTCTTGTTGGCTAAGCTTAACTTGGATCGTGCATGAGTTAACCAACTCAACTTTCGGGAGGCGTCTTCAAGTTTCCTCCTAGTCTTTTTGATGTGGGAGGCGAACGTAAGTCTGCGATCCAGTATAAGGCCCAGGTAACAGTGTTCCTTACTCTGAGGGAGTAGTTGGCCATGCATGAACACGCCTGGGCAAGAGTCCTTACGCAGTGAGTAAGTGACTGTGGTGCATTTGTCAGGGTTAACTGCAATATTCCATCTGCAACACCAGTTTTCGAATGCCTTGAGCAGCACCTATAAACGATCCGTTGCTTTCTAGACGCATTCTGACCTGGCAAGTATTGCAGTATCATCTGCGAAAGTGGCAATACACAAACTCTTATTACTCCTATCGGAGATCAGTGGAGCGTCGTGAGTAAATAGAGTATACAGGATAGGGCCAAGAACGCTGCCTTGGGGAACCCTAGCAAGAACAGGTCTAGTCGAGGAGGACATCCCATCCTGCACTACCTGAAAGGTCCTGTCTTTCAGAAAACTGCCAACCAGCTAAAAAAGTTGGAGATGGACAATCCCTTTAAGCTTGGCGAGAAGTCCAGGATGCCAGACCCGATCAAAGGCCTGCTGGATATCCAGAAATGCCGCAACCGTGTAATGCTTCCTTTGAAAAGTGTCTAAGATGAAGCCGCCAATCCGATGGAGCTGCTCGGGCGTCCCATGCTGACGTCTAAAGCCAAATTGGTGGTCAGAACACGCTTGCTGAACTTTAGCCGTCTTGAGGATACGATCCAGGATGCACCGTTCTAGAATTTTGCCAAAGGCAGAAAGGAGACTTATCGGAGGGTAACTGTCAGCATCACTGGTCGACTTCCCAGGCTTGCGTATCATAACCACATTAGCATTTTTCCAGACCCTGGGAAAGTGGCCTAACCGCAGAGCAGCGTTGTAAATTAAGACCAAATAAAGGATGGCTCGATCAGGGAGCAGCCTGCATACTCGCGACGTGACTCCATCCGGCCCAGGAGCCTTCCGATTTTTCATCTTACGGATCCTACATTTGACCTCAGGGAAGCGGATGGGAGCAACTGGCATTGACATCTGATGAGGGGCTTCCAGGATGTCCTTGATTTTACCAATTCTTCTCTCCGAGGAGGTGCTAAAAGAAGTAAATCGCTCCTGCAGCTTGTCAGCGAAAACCTCAGCACGTTCCAACGGAGTGCGCGCCCAAGTAGAATCGGCTTTAGGAATTGGGAACTTCGGGGCAGCCTGCTTCTTCCCCTTAGCTAACTCCACAGAGCGAAGTTAGTGTCCTGATTAGGGGTCGCCTCCTCCAGCTCCTTATCGAGCAAGTTCTGACGGGAACGAACCAGAAGTTTCCGTATTCGGTTGCTCAACCTACGAAGAATCCTAAAAACGTCACGGCTTTGCGTCCTGATAAATTCTCTCTTGAGCCTATGCTTTAACTGAATGAGAGCAAGAACTTCCCTGGGAACAGGAGGGTACTAGCATCAGCTATCTTAGTATGTAATAACGTAGCTGCGTCCTCCACATCTTCAGCAGTGTGCAAATCCATCTGAAGATGAAGGGAGTCATCTAGATTACGTCTAAAGAGGCTAATATCCGACCCAGGGGGGAGTAGGAGTTTCCCAGCCGGCACACAGTGACCCACAAGCTGAAGTTGCACTATCAAGGGGAGATGGTCAGAGCTGAGCTCAAAGGACTCCGTAATGGCCAGTCATCCGCTGTGAATGCCCTTGAATAGAGCAAAATCAAGAGCAGACGGGGTCCTTCCGCTCTCCGGGTAACAGGTGGGACGTCCAGTGGCCAATACCTGAGCACCCAGGCAGTCAGCAGCATCATTAAGAAGTAAACCCCTCGAGTCAGCTCTACTGTTTCCCCAGGCTTGATGTTTAGCATTGAAGTCACCATCCAGGAGGATCCGATCACCACAAAGAGAAATTAGGTTCTCAAAGTTCTACAGGGACCAGGAGAGTCTCGGCGGGAGATAAGCAGCTGCAATATTAATCTCCCCCAATGAAGTGGAGACAGAGACCCTGGCAAGCTAAATCACCCTTAGACAAACAGGCCGATGATGATGATGGACAAGCTTGCTGCTAACCAGCACGGCTGAACCTCCTCTGGAAAATCCGCCAGGAAAATCAGCTCTATATGTGTTGAATCCAGGAATATTGAAGTAACTGCCAGAACGTAGAAATGTTTCAGAGACCAACAGCATGTCTATGCAGTTTTGGTGTAGAAATACCAGGAGCTCCTCCCGACAGGCAAGGAGACTCCTGGCATTCCAAATGGCTATCTTTAAGGAAGTCATTTCTGCGGGTGAGACCTAGCGTTACTCTCCTTCTGTAGGTCCCTAACAACCAGAGAGATGGTGGCCATAGAAGAAGCGAGGTTATCTACTGCATTTTTAAGAGCCAATAGCATGCTCGTGATTTTTGAGATGTCCCAGGGAGCATCAGGAGACAGGTGGCCATGATGGGTAGGAATGCCCGAGGAACGCCTTGAATTAAGGGCAGGGAAGTCATCCTGAAAACTAAAAGACCTCTGGGAAGACCAAGGGCGAGAGTGCACTTCACCTTGCTGTGTAGGAGTAGAAGCTGCTCGAGATCTAGAGGCTTGGGCATATGAGACACCATGTTGAAGAAGTGCCGAGGGGATAGAGGACTGGATCCTTCTTTGCCTATTAGTCTGGGAAGGCCCTTGAGAAATCTTAGGCGCCGCAAACCTAAGTTTCTGAGCATATATACGACACTTCTTGTCGTACGCCGCATGGTTACCACCACAGTTAGCACAAACAAGATCATCAGTAGTAACGGCCAGGCAAATCTCCGATCCCGTCCAATGATCCAGGCCGCATCTGCCACAAGATGGCGGCTTCAGACAATAGTTCTTTGTATGGTTAAAGCCAAAGCAACGAAAGCACTGCTTGACCTTATTTGTGTCGCGCTTTAGTTCAGCAGAAACTCTCTGCCGGCCAATTTTGGTGATTAGCAATGCTTCAGCATTGTTCGGGGCTTGCTTGATCTCCACAAACCATACATTCTGCTTCAAGGGCTCCACGCCTTCCTGCTGGCTATCCAGCTTCCTTTTAACAGGAGGGTTGTAAAGATGAGCAACCGTATGCCCAAGTTTGGCTAGCTCCTCTCTAATCAAGTTCAATGGCGTAGATGAAGCCAAGTTCTTTAGAACTAGTCTAAAGTTTCTATCCTCCTTAAGACAGAAATGAGTATATGCCACAGATAACTCATTCAGCTTCCTGGTAATGGCTCTATGCATGTCCGCATTCTTCGGATAAATCCGCAGATCCCCCGAGAGAGCAGTACGGAATTTAAAGCCGTCCTCCGGTACTACCATCAGCAGCTGCTCCTCCATAGCTGAGACATCATTAACGTTGGGGATCCATCTAAAGCAGGAACTTCGCCACTTAAGGGCTCTATTTCAAAGTCCATAACATCATCCTGATCATCCAGTGACAAGGATGCATACGGGTTAGATGAGGCAGGATTAGACAAGCCCTTTTTTGCTACGTTGCCAATCTGCTTCACAGCACGCCGTTTGAATCCAGACTTGCTCAAGACCGTCTGCCAGCTCGGCTGGGGGTTTTGAAAGGGTCCCCCAGTAGCGGCTCCTCGCCACCCAGGGAGAACAGATGGCTGTTTGGCAACCAGGGGATCAGCAGTGTTACCCTTTGGAAGAGCCTTGATGGAGGCAGCGCTCCTTTTCTCAACACGGGCACGTAAAACTAGGTTGGAGTTAAAGGCCTTAAAGAAGGCTCCTCTCATCGATTGTAGTTGAGACTTCAGCTTCAGCTTAGCCTGCATAGATTGGGGAGGGTTAGAAGCCTTACTCACTGGAACAGTCAACACATGAGAAGGCATAGAAGAACTACTGGGAGCAGCCACAACTGGAGTAGCCACAACTGGAGCAGCCACAATTGGAGTAGCACTACAGGAAGGGGAAGGTGCTACAGACACCGGAGCCAACGACGTCGTCGAAGCTGTCTCTGACACAGGTAATGGAGGAGGCATCTCTACATCAACGAAGACATCGTCTTGATCCTGCGAGCGCCGAGCCGACGCAAAGGCTATGGCCTTCTCCTGGCATAGAGATTTTGTCCCTTACTACACCGGGGACCTGGTTTGTAATCTTTACTCTCCATACAAGCTTTAACCCACTTAATGAATGCATTTTGGAAAGAAGAACTCTTGTTGACGATTTAGGTATCCGTCTAGATCCTAAACCTTCGTTTTCAGAACATATTATTTCTTGCATGGTTAACAAGACCAAAGGCATGCTGGGATTTATTTAAAGGTGGTCGAAGGAATTAGATTCCCCTTATGTAACGAAGGCTCTACCTCTTTAGTTCGTCCCATTTTGGAGCATGGTTCTTGCTTTTGGAGTCCTTAATTTAATGTTTATATTAACTGCATTGATTCTGTTCAAAAAAAGTTCTGCTTTTATGTACCTGTAGGGGAAATAAATAACACATTTAATAAGAATTTATTATTATAATGTGTATGACAATAATTTGGTTATGTTGTATAATTAATCCTTAAATTAAAAAAATATGGGATTACATATTCTAGTGTATCAATAATGTATGATATATATATATTTTTATTTTAAGTAGCTGGTTCTTAATAAAAATATTAATGTAAATAAAGAAATTTGAATAAAAAATATAGGATTATATATTCTAGTGTATCAATAATGTATGATGTATATATTTTTCTTTTAAGTAGCAGGTTCTTAATAAAAATATTAATGTAATAAAGAAATTTCGAATAAAATAATATGTGGAAAAAATTTTAGATGAGTTTCTGCTTTTTGTAATGGACTCTCTAAGAGCTTAAACTGTTCGATTAAAATTCAGTTTTTACGTTAATGTTAAATGTGATGAGTTTAGATTTGCAAGCCAACTATATTATGATGGGGAAAACAAATTTCTAACTATCGTTTTCCTTCTTTTCCATTTTCGATAGAAGTATCAACTCCTTCAACTTTGTGTTCCTCAGTCTTTAGCCGTTTCGACTGAATTGCATTCTTTTCTAGTTCACGACTATCGGTAACGGTATCTGGCGAAACGCATCGTTTTAGCGCGCATCGATCAACATCTGCATCTGTAACCTTTTCACAGCTCTTGAATTTGGTAGCTACCACATCTTCTGTTTCAGTTGGGCTTATGCTAGTTTGTAAACCTTGCAGTGGTATTTTAAATTGTACAATCACGGCAGTCATGTTGTCACAACCAGTTCCATCACCCATGGTATTTGGGGCTAAACAGTTGTCAAAGAGCTGAAATTATACATTTCATAAAATAAATTGTTAATATATTATTAATTTTTGAGGAATATTTACTATACGGATACAGAAGAGTTTGTATACCTTAGCAGCTTACAAAGCAATCATTTTAATTTAATCCAAATTTGATCAAATGAAAAGAAAAACTACAGGAGTTATATAAATCATTTATACGAATAATCCTTCCTCTACAGAAACTAAAAACCGAAATTCAGAAGAAATATCTGTGCAGATACAAATATTTTGAAAACGAAAAAAAAAAAGTACGTTCCTATGGCATTTTTATGGTAAAATAGTCAGATTTTTAAAAAATTAAAACCGAAATTGTAGAATAATACAAAATGGCTATATCTTTAATTAAACATATGTTGAAAAACTACTAAGTAATCATTTTTCTCCAAAAAATTTTCCGATCGTTCGGGAAGCTATGGCAGCTTCAATACTAAGGAACTAGTTTGCGGACAGACGTTATTTCAACATTCTTGTTTGTTTAGAGTACGGAGAATCAATTATGATATGCATGATGTACATGCACATAATTATTAATGGTATGTATATATATGGTAGATTATTATAGAATAATAATATATATATATATATATATATATGTAAAAAGTAATTTTCCCAATGCGAAAGCTCCGGTGCTACACAACTTTTGGAAGCACCGCGTGGCCGACAAATTTCATGTCTTCATTTTGACTAATAAAGAAGCCAACAGGCGCAGAAAGAGTTTTGAGGGATTGTACACCCCAGCAAGAAGTGAATATTTTAGAGCGAGTGCGAGTACAAAATGTTTTAGTACAGCACAATTTATTCTTAATAGGGAAGAAATAGACGAAAGATCCCTCTAAGCCGGTCGATCTTGAGCGTTGGCCATTGGCTGAGCAAGTGCATCGGAACTTTTTGGCCAGGATCAGGCATCGTTGGAGCACCAGATAAATAGGAGAAGAAATTCAGTAAGTAACACCGTTCTTCCGTATGATTTTGAAATACATCATTGTTGCCTAAACTATTAGTTTACAGAAAGTGCACTTAAAACTCTATTTCGCGTAGTGCGGTGTGTGCATAAGAGCTTAGTGCAGAGCAATGCACGATGCCGAAACTTCTTATACACTAACTTACCCGTAAGCTGGGGAACACAGGTTAGGGAGCCCTGATGGGTAACCAACACCCCTAGACTTTACTATACACAACTAAAGGACTAGCTAAAGAACCGCGCGATAAAACAAAAATATATATACCAACCTAAATAAATTTTTTATTTATTCATAGTGG
>VNJU01006488.1:0-54420 GCA_008042675.1 Drosophila seguyi | reverse complement strand
CCAATCAAATCAGATATTAAGTTACTCAGCGTATGAAAGTTGGCTTTCCGAAAACAGCGAACTTTATTAGCTAAACAAACAGATTTATTCTTTACAACCGTCCCCGTGTCGATAGTCATTCGAAAGTAGGATGGTAAGGATTTTCAGGTTGCGTCAATGGAGCAGCTCTGACTAAGTCAACACTTAGAGGATCTGAGACGAAACAAAGATCCAATAAGCGGTTTAAAGAATTGTGGACATGGTTAACTTGAGACAAAGATATGTCAAGCAGGTCATCAATAAGGTCGTGCTGTGCCCCAGTCTGGAAAACATTTGACACGCCGTCTGAAGACCAACGAGCTCCAGGAACATTGAAGTCCCCTAGAGTTATGAGTTGGTCTCGATATGAAAGCCTTTTTGAAACGGCCCGAATTGCCGAAAGGTGTTTCCAATAAAAAGGCTCCTCAGCCGATGGAGGGACATAGGAACATGTAAAGTAAATAAAACTACCTGGAAATTATAGTTTTACACAAATAAATTCGATGTCAGTGACATCGGTTCGGATGCAAATCGTTTTAAAGCAGTTCGGGGAGACGCTAATTTTAAAAGACGAAATGTCTCTAATAAAAGACTTGGGTTTTGCCTTGAATATAGGCAAGAACATCTTCCGATGCGAGGTCAGGGGTAAGCCGCGAAACAAATATTGTTTTCGATGTTGGAACAGCTGTGGTGGTTTTTGGTAACACAGTGTTACCAACAGCCGGTAATCCGGCCTGACCCTGGGGAGTATTTACAATGGGAACCTGAGGCGTCGAAGTTTGGGGCACTGCAGCGGACACAACGGAAATAAGAGGCGGACCAGTTGCCATTTCCACCTCTGTACATTCGGTTACCGAATCCTTTATTGTTCCCGATCTCAAAACCATTGGGCTTGGTATTTGGGTCGGGGGCTGTACAGAGGGGGTAGTCCCGGACATAGGTTGCTGGAATTCACACAGTTGCTGCCGACCAGCAACGGATTTTTTGCGATTTGGCGACTCATTTAATAGCTTCAGACTATTAAACTGAGTGTCTAACGCGGTGAACAGGTCATTCGCTTTGCGAGAATTGACCATCAGATCACTAAATCCATTTCTGGTCTGGCGCATGAAGGATTTCATTTCCTTCTCAACCTCTCTACAGGACTGGCAACAGTAGTGTAATCCCATTTTACTGAATATTAAATCCGCGATACGGCCCGTCAATTCGACACACTTAGCGTGTACAACCGTATCGCAAAGCCAGCAAGAAATCATTGGTTGATCTGCCAAATCATTTTTTTGGCAGTTTTTAACTCCACAAAAAAATTTTAATTTAAAGGCATTTTCACAAACCTTTGGCCACTGTGCAAAAAAAGAGAACTGTCAACGTGGGTGAGTGGGAGAGAGAGAGAGCTAAAAAAATAGCGAAGGCGAGAGAACTTAGCACGGCATAGCTGCAGCTAAACACAAACGGAACCTAAGCGATAAGGAACGGGATAGGCACAAAAGAAAATTAAGAAAACCGTCTTAGCATAAAACTAAAAGTGGAATTAAAACAAATTAAACACAAAACACAAAGCTCATGCACGCTCGGTAGCAAACGGCTGAAGTTATTTAAAAGCTTGGTAATAATTTACAAAAACCCCGGTGGTTTACAAAATAAAAAAAACACAAAAATTCGGAGCGCAAAACAAAAACACGACCGTTTGCTGTGAAGATAAAGACGTATATAATCAAATGGAATTCGATACTTCATGAAAATAAGGTCGTGCTTAGAGAAAACTGCATTAGAAACATCACAAAAAAGATGTCAAGAAGTGAATTATTTGTGTGTTTACTCACACAGTGTTAAGACTTAAAACAAGCGCATTGTTGTTTTTAATTTAAATATTTTTTTATAACCTTGCAGGGTATTATAATATTAGTCAGAAGTTTGCAACGCAGTGAAGGAAACATTTCCGACCCTATAAAGTATATATATTCTTGATCACCAACAACAGCCGAGTCGATCTAGCCATGTCCGTCTGTCTGTTCGTCCGTTTCTAAGCAAACTATATATAACGGGCCGGATCGGCTGGCATGAGAACGATCGGTAAATTTTATACAAGAAATTATAACTGTGCCAATTTTTATGAAATTTTTATAATTTTTGATATATGGTCATTTTGTATTATTCCAGAATTTCGATTTTAATTTTATCCAAATCGGACCACTATATCATATAGCTGCCATAGGAATGTTTATATCACTTCATTTATTTTTAAAGAATAATCACAGCTGTCTGGCCTTGTTGCTCGCAACATTTAGTTCGTTCGCAACATTTTTCGCTGCAAAATTTTCATTTGTCTGTACCCGAGAAACGGGCACTGCAAGAGTATTTAATCTTCGGCATGCCGAAGTTAGCTTCCTTTCTTGTTTGTTTTTTTTAATTTGGTTAAAACTAAATTTTTATTTCTCTAATTGTAGTAGCTGTCATAAGAGGGATCAGTCTATTCATATTGCAGCCTATATCATATCTTTCATGTTAGTGTTTTTTTATTTGACCGATGTGGATCGATTCTTAATGATCCATCCAATTATAAATTGCAATCTTGTATTACCATTTTGTTTATGACTTGTGGACGGCCATTCCAAGTCTCTATAAGCACTTAGAGAGTAAGCGCGAGTTTACGGTTGTCCGATCACAAAAACACATAAATCAATAAAAAAAAATATATATTTTGAAAAAGGTAGCGTACACTTGGACTTAACAAAATTGATTGGCTTAGGAAAAATTTGAGTACAAAATATTATTTCTTTGGATGAGTCTGTTCGGGCCGGTCATGGTCGTATTCTAGATAAGCAATAAAGATGAATTGGTCGGGTTTTCCAATTGACAACTATAAAACTATTTATTGTTTCTGTGCTTGTTTGAATCGCTTTCTTATACGCATATTTAAAGAATAAGAAAAGCTTTATAAATAACCAAATTAAACTAAGCGGGCTTAACATTTCGAGCACCTTCTTTTTTTCTTGAGTTGGTAAGACTGTAATGACATCTGGGTCAAATTTCATGTCAATATCATTATCAAAAATATATTTACGCTTGTGTTTTCCAAACGACCAAGAGTGCATTCTTTTAATTTTTGTAAAAAATGTAACACTTTTACAAATTTAATTAAGCGTAGAAGTGCCACCAACTGTTGCTTGAGGTTTGGGAATAGCCGTGTCTTTTTTCTAGGCTGCCAAATCAGGCTAATTCGGAGGTTTTAGAACCCAATATACTAATATATGGCATAAAATTGAGAGTTTTCGGTACCAAAAGAGATTTTTTTCCTAGGCCCAAGCGATCCTTCAAAATGGTATTCGCAGAACCTTCTGATATTCCGATCATATCACAAAGACCTCTAAAAAGCAACAGACGATTTTTTATCATCAATTCCTTCACATCATTGACTTTATGGTCATCTGTTGACCTGTTGACCAGCTCGAACCAGCTAAGTTTAATTTGAAAAGTTGCATTAATTAATCCCGAAAATATTTGATTCAAACCCATTTGTCCTTGAATATCTTAATTCTAAACATGCTTGATTCAACCCCGATTGTTCTTGAATATTTTAATTCAAGAAACTATTTATTCAACCCCGATAATTCTTAAAAATTGCATTCCCAGAAATTCTTAATTAAATCTCCGAAGTTCTTAAAATTTCTAGTCCAAATACACACGAGAGAGAGCAAGAGTATCGTGAGGGAGCATTCGAAGAAAACCACAACCACTTCACTTCTACCGAGAGAGCCCATGAAGAATATCGCTCTCTCTCTCTCTCTCTCAGCAAATGCGGCTCTTACCGAAATTTTAAGACTTTTTAGGCTTAATTCAAGAATGTTTAGGCTTACTTTGTCAATTTAATCCCGAAACTGGATAAATACAAGAAAACAACATTAATTCAAGTTATTTTAGGCTTATTTTGCCATTTTAATCCCGGAACGGGATTGATTTGACCATTTAACTCCAAATCGTACTTAAAAATTGTAAGACACCACATCAAAAAAATCAAGACCAATTAAGCTTGATTTTTTCGAGAAACTTTTCTATCTGTGTACTACTTTAATTTACCTACTATTGTGTGAAAGGTGACATTGCCACCTATGTGATGTGATTTCTTTCCCCTCTCTAAGAGGTTTTATTGTTTAATAAAATTGAAAGCGAATTTCTGAAATCATAAAAATGCAAATATATTGAAGTATACGGAAATATGTTGAATCTAACTTCGAAGTTTGTATACCCTTGCAGTTTACAAATTGATCATTAAGAATGAGTCAAACTTGATCAAATAAAATGAGAAGTCAAAGTTAAATAGTACATTCGAGGTTGTGAATTTTCCTTTACATTAAGCGATCATTTCTATGACAAAGTAAACAAAAATATCTTAGTAAACCGCGAAGTTATACATTTGTTCCAATGGCGGCTACTATTGGCTATACTCGAATGATATAATTTGATTTTCTAAAAATAAAAAAAATTATATCTATATAATATATATGTCTAATAAAATTAGATGAAAATATGTTAAAAACTGGAAAATTAATAATATATGATAAAGTCATCCAATCGTGCGCGTTCCGACTTATATAGTAGTGAGTATTTACAGGTCGAAAATAATTCCATCAATGCGTTGCAACTTCCAACAAAAATAATCATACTCTGGCACGGTATAGCCTCTTAGTCATAATTAAAAATGCAATTTGAAACTGTTTATCAAGATAACAAGTAAAGGCAGCGTACCCATGGATACCTCATGTTAATTATATTTTCGTTTGACATTAAATTTTTCTGTCATTTTCTTCAATGGGTATTGGGTATAAATAATATTGTATATGTATTTATAAATAAAGCTTAACAAAATGATATTTAAAAGGTACCATGGATCATCGATTGTCGATTTTGATTCCCTTCGCGGTGGCATTAGCTTGGAGACAGAAAAAACAGATATCGGAACGACAAGTCGCTTGATGTTGACGCGAGCTTCCTTAAAGGACTCGGGGAACTATACTTGCGTTCCAAATGGGGCTATTCCAGCTTCAGTTAGGGTTCACGTATTGACAGGTAAATATTAAAAACTATATGCATAAGTACATTGAAACATTTTTTTTTTTTCAGGTGAACAGCCAGCGGCAATGCAAACTAGTGCTGCGAGTAGCATAATGACTAACAATACCGCAATGATTATTAAATTCATATCAGTCAAAATGTTGTTATATATTTCAAGTTTTAAGGAGAGATGACTAAACTAAACAATCGAAATAATAAAATTCCAAAAAATCTAAATAAAATAGTTTTAAGGGTAAGTTCACTTTATTATATTAAATTCAATTAAGAGTTAATTGACATCGGTTTGATTCAATTCTAATAATACATTTGGAAGTTAATAAGGAAAACAAGAAAGGAAGCTAGCTTCGGCATGTCGAAGTTTAAATACCCTTGCAGTAAGTAGAAGAAGAGGAAGAAAAATGTTCTGACTTTTCCGCTTTCCGGGTACTCATATAAAATAAATGTTGCGAGAGAAAAATGTTGCCAGCGAAGAATGTTGCTAGAAAAAAAAAATGTTGCCAACGAACTAAATGTTGCGAGCAACAAAATTAAAACCGAAAATTTGAAATAATACAAAATGACCATGTCTCAAAATTTATGAAAATATGTAGAAAATTGGCTAAGTTCGATTTTTTCTTCCAAATCAAAACCGAAATCGGATATAATACAAAATGGTTCAAATTTTATGAAAATATCTTAAAAATTGGATAAGTTATAATTTTTTTCATTAAAATTTACCGATTGTTCCTATAGCAGCTGTATGATATAGTTGTCCAATCCGGCCTGTTCAGACTTATATAGTAGTGAGAGCATATAGAAGACTATCTTCATTTAGATAGCTTCAGAACTGAGGGACTAGTTGCGTAGAAACGGACAGACGGACATTTATACAGACGGACAGACGGACATGGCTAGATCGACTCTGCTGTTGTTGATGATAAAAAAAAATACACTTTATAGGGTCGGAAATGTCACCTTCACTGCGTTGCAAACGTTGCAATAATTTTTGATGCCGGATTCAAGTTTATTCCATTGAAAATTTTTGGTTATATTATTATATTATATTATATTTCGGCTCTTAGCTCCGAAATGTTTTTGCCCTATGTAATAAATTGCAACCTAAGGGTCTTTTTCCATATTTAAACTTATCCTTAATTCCTTATATAATATAATATTTACTTATTAAATAGATAAACTAATTATAAACAAATATTGTATAATTTTTGTATTATATATAATTTTATATTAGCCCTTTTTTGTACACTATCAATTCTGAAATTGGTTTTCTTTAAGACACAATGTTTGTAAATATTTCGTCTGTATGAAATTTTCTCAACAAAATTTTTGTCCCGTAAACGTAAAGCTGGTTATATTTATAGCTATATATGTTTACTAAAAATAAGTTTATTACTTATCTGAATAATGTTTTTTCTAATTGCAGAGAACAACATATTCGAATGGAACGAACCGTTTGTAAGAAAATTCAATACAAATACAAACAATTAATTATAATTCCTATAGTCATACATACAAAATAAATATTAAAAAAATATAAATATTATTATATAATATAAAAAGAAACAAATGTTTTTTAATATAACCAATTTGTTATACTCTGAATTTATGCGGAAGAGACACAAGATATTTTCCACCTATTTATATTGTTTTGACCGCTGGTGTGTCCAAGTATCTGTTAGGTTTTGTTAGTAAGTATCTACAATTGAACAACAGTAAAATTATTGTAATAGTAATTTCGTTACATCAGACTTCTCCAAGTAGGTATTCATAAACATATTTATATAGATAAAATTAGTGATTATAATTGTGCTTATATTTGTAAAATACAGAAGATATATTTATATCGTATATAAAATCATATATAGGAATCAATATACACAAAAGTCTTCCATGTGTGTTGATCCGAAAATGAGAATTCTTTTGTGTATATAAGAAGCAAACGGCTTGCATATTTTCGTATACATATAAATACATTCAGATATACATTTTTGTTCTTGAAAATTTTTCGAAATATCTTCCCATTTATATTTTCATGAAGCAGTTCTTTTGCTTTCAATATGTATATGCTTTTGCCGTTTATTCTTCGTGCTAATATTCTCATGTTGAGCAGTCTCCGCAACAGTTTAAAAGTTTTTTTAAATTTTAATTTAATAGTAAATAATAAATAAAAAAATTTTAATAGATACATTTTGAATAAGCATAATACATATATACATAAGTATATATATATATACGTGGTCAAAAAGAAAGAAATATCTAAACAAATGTGAATCACTTATTTATAAATAAACTATATGTGTGTTTATTACATATTACTTTCAAATATTTATTTATTTTCTTTTCTGTCAAAACGATAATTATTTAATTGAGTTAAGCTAAAAATTCAAAAATACATATATAAACATAATACATATATGTACATAAATATACAACAAATATTAAGTGAAATAAATGAATAGAAGATATAAGATAAACCAAAATATTAATAAATATAAAACAGTGTATATTAAAACCGGGCATCAAAACTAAATTAAAAATATAAACAAATACAAAATATCATACAAGTTAATCAAAACTTTAAAAAAGATATATAGCAAATAGTACAAAGATGGTACAGTTGAAATGTTTTTATAATTAATCAAAATAGTCATAAAATATAAATGCAATTAATATGGAAAGAAAAGAAAAAAATCAGCATTCGAAATGTTCTTTGAATCTGCGAAGTCCTGTGGCAGTTATAAAAAAACGATCGGGACCGTTGGACGAGGCGCTCGAAAAGCTACACACGGAAGATTCATTGCAAGTGTCCTCCTCTTCGACATTATCCATTGCCCCCCACTCATCATATATTGGAAACAAGTTCCGTCGCTGTAGCATTAAAGAAAAAAAGAGGGAACGCTGGCTCCTAACGAGAAAAACATGGCGTTATATGGCAGACGCCGGTCGTAAGCTCATACCAGAATGTAATCCCGATAACATAGCCCACATCGAGGCACATTTTCAAAGTGTATGTGCAGCTGAACCAAGATTTCTACTCTGGCGGCGAAAAGTCTCATATCCGGGTGCCACCCTGAGCTCCAAAAGACGTTCAAAACTATTATCACGACATTCAAATTATCAAAGATATATCAATAATCAAGATCGTATTGTTGATCTATTGCAAACTTATCTCAAGCTACGTGATGCATATAATAAAACAACAACTTTGCTCGGTACCAAAACAGTACGACCAGATCAAACATCGTCACCTTCTTCGCAGAGACCACAAGTCTTAACATCCAAGAATGATATCTCACATGAATCAGAATGTCTGGACTTGCACACAGAACTCCTCGACCGCCTAAAACTATTATCGAAAAGCATTTTATTGGGACAAGAAGAGAGTATACAATTGGACTTGGGTGAAGTTTCACCCAAAATTCTGGAAGATAAAGCTCTGTTAAAAAAGGTATATAGTACATTAAAGAAAAATCAGCTTCATCGGGTCTTACATTCCATGGAACTATCAAAATCAATCAATCATCATAAATATAATAATAGAAGTTACAGCGCTTCATCACTTTCTAAAAATCCGAACATCGCAAGTTTAGGTATCACAATAAAATCTTGTAACCAAAATGCTCTATCCCACGAAATAATGTCTCAAAAGAATGCCGAAAATCTAGAAGAATATGATTATGGAAAACAAATACTATTATCCCAAAAAAATCCCAATCTCATAAATCTAGAAAAATGTGATATTAGTAAGAATGTACCCAATGTACCCAAGACCGATTCTCTTCATTTGGATCTTAATAATAGTCTGAGATTTTCACAGAAAAATGGAAGAGTGACAACAGCTTCTTCGGGGACCCAAACTAATTTTATTCAGTTAAGTGAACTAAAACGCCTGGCGGAAGAATACAAGTCTTTGTTTGTTCAGTACTCCTCAGAGGAGAAGGACACACAAATATGCCGTAAAAGTTCAATTGATAACGAAGATATATCACAATCCGTAAGTGATACAATTAAACGTTATCTGAAAATGGCCAGAAAGAAAAGTGTTCACGATGCAGATACAGCAAATAAGTTTCGATCAATTAATTATGATACAACTTTGAGAAATATAAAGGCAAAAGGTGAAATTAATCCACCCGGAATAAATGAGGGCGTAAATAAAGCCACTCAAACCTTAGATGCGTGGCCACTAATTGCCTTGGATTTTATACGAGGCAACGATATTTCCATAAATCTGCAAAATGCCCATATCCAATGGAAGAAGTCTGAGGATGAGAGAAAAGAAAAGGCGTTGGAATGGAGAAGGAGTCAAAAATTAAATGGATCCAATCTAGACAGCTCCCCCACATCTCCATCCAGCCCGTCAAGACAATTTCAGGATAAATCGCTAAGATCTTCTTCAAGCGGCTTGCTATCTTCCAGCTCTCACTTTATTTCAAATATTTTGCACGGACATGGGCACTATAATGATACTACAGGAGCTTCGATGAATACAGTAAAAGAAAGAAATCCAAATATGTGTAAGTATAATTATTACTATTATTATTATTATAATTATTATTATTATTATTATTATTATTATTATCCTTATTATTATTATTATTATTATTATTATTATTATTATTATTATTATTATTATTATTATTATTATTATAATAATTATTATTATTATTATTCTTATTATTATTATTATTATTATTATTATTATTATAATTATTATTATTATTAGTATTATTATTACTATTGTTATTATTATTATTTTTTTTTTGTATTATTATTACTATTGTTATTATTATTATTATTTTTTTTTTATTATTATTACTATTATTATTCTTGTTTTAATAATTATTATTACAACCTTGCAAGGTATCCTAATTTTAGTCTGAGGTTCGCAATAGTGATCTGATTTTGATCGAATTAAAACCAAAATGTTATAGCAATACAAAATGGACAAGTCACAAATTATATGAAAACATGTTGGAAACTGACTAAGTTATAATTTTTTTTGTGTTCCGACCATTTCAAGGCTCCTATATGATATAGTCGTCAAATCTGGCCAGAGGGACATGGCTAGATCGACTCGGCTGTTAATGCTGATCAAGAATATATATACTCCATAGGATCGAAAATGTCCTTTTAACTGCGTTGCAAACCTTTGACTAAAATAATTATACCCTGCACGGGTATAAAAAGGTGTAATTTCGCTGTTATTCAACATATTTTGCATCTGCTTAGAGGAGTAGCCATTTTTAATTACTTCAGAATTTCGATTTTATTTTTATGGAATTGATCTATAGTCTGCCATAGAGCAATAGACGTGAAATGTAACTGTGAATATAGTATGTATATGTAGGTAACTGTTTAAACCGAATTCGTATTATTTTTATGTTTACAAAAATCCTGGTAGTTTTTTCTTTTTATTTGATCAAATTGATTTAATTCATAACGATCCAGTTGTAAGCGGCTAGGGTATATATACAAACTTCGGCACAGCTTCCATTCTTGTAATTGTTTAAATTACCATGAAGTGCCACTTGCCTCTGTAACCAACGATTTATCAACAGCTGACGGCGACTTCTACCGAGCCTACGCTCTCTTTCGACCATCGTGTCAAACCCGACTCTCTCGCGCTCTCTTTTTCTCTCTTCACACAAAAAGGTTGATGATATATTGATTCCAAAATGTTGATGAAACGTTGATGACATAAAGGTCTAATTAATCAGTAAGTCATCTCTCAAACTCTCCCTCTCTCAAACTCTTGCTCTCTCAAACTCTTGCTCTCTCAAACTCTCTCTCTCTCTCAACAAACAAGCGTGGTGAGCGTTTTTTATTTGTGCTTTAACTTTAAAAAAGTCAGGAGACAATATGTTCGAGCTGAAAAAAATGAAAGAAAAGTGCCCTTTTGTTAACAAATTCCATTATACAGCAGTATATGCATATTTTTATAATAAGCAAATTATATTTAAAAAAACAGTTACATTATACGAAACACTGTGGAATTCAGCGTTTTATGCGGATTTATATTGCTCTTGTGGGTAAGTTTTATTTAATAATTTTTGATTTTCTTTTATATTTATTTACTGTTTATTTTTTGTAGATGCCATTGGTCAGGCTACGTCATCTGACCAACCTACACGGATCCTTACAATATATTTATTTTGTTAATTTAAATATAGGTTAGGTTAAACCGAATGCCCCTCACGGGGGGCCACGCTTAGGCCAATATGGCCCATAGCTGTCCGGGGATTTTTTGAGTGGACCTAGAGATTGTTTTCGCGGCTTTCAAAATCTTTTAGGATCGAGGCAAGTAGTTCGCCTGGCTTCTTCTTGGAGGCATCTTCTAGCGATGCCAGAACCGGAGCGCCCAGGTACTTCATCTTGCTCTTGTCAGGGCCGGGCATTTGCAAATGAGATGCTCCAAGGTCTGTTGCCTCAGATTCATCACATTTCTGGCATTTGGCGTTGTCGGTAATGCCCAGCTTGACTGCAGCTCGTAGGTCGGTCCGCCTCTCTAGTTCGCTTTGAAGCGTTCTAAGGGAGACAGGAACGTTTTCTGTTCTTTTATTCGGCAGTCCGACGCCTTCCTTTGCAAGTTCGTCTGCCGTCTCGTTACCATCGATGCCCTGGTGGCTGGGAACCCAGTAGATCCGCACTGCCATGGTCGTGCTAAGGATATCTAGTGCTTTCCTGCTTGCTAGTACACTTTTGGAACTGACCGCTGACGATTGCATGGATCTTATCGCCGCTTGGCTGTCAACAAACAAGTTAACCGCTTCAAATGGGGGGTCTATGCTTTGCCGCTTTCCTTATGGAGAGTACTTCCGCCTGGAATATGCTGCATTGCCTTGGTAGCTTATACGACAGCTTATACACTATATGCCCGCTCCAACTCCTTCTTCCATCTTGGAGCCGACGGTGTATATATTGAGGTTCTGACCTGTTTTCCAATCGTCAGGTCGCATGTATTTTGTAGTTTTTACATTCGGGCACGTTCTGGTTATCATGTAATCAGAAATACTGCTCATGTCACGACCAATTGAACTATGCCCGAATCCTTGCAGATACATATTCCTGGATGCAATCAGGCGTTTTGCTGCCTTTCCTGCAGTCAATTGCGCGTGGATATCTAGGGGATCGATTCCGATTATGGTTTCGAGTGCTTTTGTGGGGGTTGATCCCAGCGCCCCTGTTATGCAGAGCAGTGCCTGCCGCTGAGTTCTCTCCACAAGCTAGTAATATGTTTTCTTTTCCAAGGCTTGCCACCACACAAGGACTCCAGACAGCAGAGTTGGACGCACCACCGAGATATAAATCCAGTGCATTAGAGCGGGTAAGAGGACCCATGTGCTGCTAAGCATCTTTTTGGATACATATAGTGCTATGGTGCCGTTTTTAACCCTCTCTAGTAAATTAAGCTTCCATGCCAGTTTGCTGTCTAGTACAATGCCGAGGTATTTTACTTGTGTTTTCGGGGTCAACCTGGTTGTGTAAATTTTCGGGGGAACCCATAGCGACACCTTGTATCGCACTCATATTATGATTCCATAATCGAGCTGAGGGTCGATGGACAGACTCCCGTGATAATTATGTTTCTGTATGTCAGCATAGGCCGTTATCTTTGGGGCCTTCCTTTCGAATCTCTTGATCAGGTCGTCCCCCACCATATTCCACAGGAGAGGTGACAGGACCCCGCCTTGCGGCGGGCTCCTGTAAGCTCCTTTCACCATGGAGGCGGTACCCCAATCGGATTGTACCCGTCTACAGCTTAGAAGATTTCTTATCCACATGCTGATGGCGTTGTGCAGGGCTCTCTCAACGGTGGCTACTAGTGAGTGTAGTTCCGTTTCCACTGATTTCCCCTTTGTGTAAACATGCGGGTTGGTCGACAGCAGTCTTCCCACATCGTTTCTGATGTATATGTCCAGAAGCTTTTCTAGCGTCTTTAGTAAAAAAGAGGTGAGGCTTATCGGCATGTAGTCCTTGGGGCTCAAGTGACTGCGCTTCTCCGCTTTTGGCAGGAAGACAATCCTAGAGGTCCACCATTGGATAGGGATATAGCCCCTGCTTAAGCAAGCTGTGAAAATGGCGTAGAGCCATGGGGTGATGACTTCCTTGGTCACATGTAGCATGGCTGGGAATATTCCATCTAGTCCTGGTGCTATTATTCCCTCAAAGGAATCTAAAGCCCATGAGATTCTTTTAGAGGATACTACATTTGTTGGGAGAGGCTCTTATCCAGTTGCGAGGTCCTGGTGCTTGTTGGCATCGGATACCTCAGTGCATCCTGGGAAGTGAACTTGCATTAGTCCTGTTAAGGCCTCTTCACTGGCCTCAGTCCACTTTCCGTCATCGCGCTTGAGCTGACTCTGTATGGTAGTTCGCTTCGATAGCAACTTCCGTAGTCTAGCCGTGTCTGGGGCCGTCTCGATATTGGAGCAGAAGTTTCTCCACGAGCTTCTTTGCGCCCTGCGTAATTCCTTCTTGTAATCCCTGAGTAGGATCTTATATTCCTCATGGACAATATCATTTTACGCCTCTTTGGCGAATTTGAAATATTCTCTGAGGTTGCGCATCTATTAATTCCTTGGAGAGGGTCTCTAGGGACTTTTCTATGTCTTCCGCGGAGCGGAGTCATGTCGTGATCGTCCTATTAAACTTTGCCTAGTTAGTGTTCCGGGGGTTTCTAAAGACGATTGGCTTGTGCGAGTGGTCGAATTCATATTGGAATTGAATGTATTTATGATCTGAGAAGGATGATCTCTCAAAGACTCTCCATTCTGATACCATAGTACATCGTCCCCTTACGAACGTTATGTCTAGCACGTTCGAGGAGGTGGGACCATTCGTGGGACCATGTTTTCTATACAAATGTTAGTAGATAGTAAAAAGTCTAAGAGTGACTCACCTTTGTCGTTTATATCGGGGCTTTCCCAGACGCAGTGGTGTGCGTTGGCGTCTGCACCCACGAGCAGTAGTTGGTTGTTCGGGCTGGCTTCTACCATGCTCCTGAGTTCCTCCGGTGGGGCTGCTCTGTCGTGAGCTATATAGCAGGAAGCTTCCAGGAGCCGCTTCCTTTTGCTTTCAAGCATCACAACAGTCAGGTCATCCGTGCTGTAATGAGACATAAGGGTAGCGTGGAGAGCCTTCCGTACGAATACGGCCGTTCTGTTTCTGCTTACCGTTGGTGAGTAAAACACATGGTGTGATGAGAACTTTAGTCCGGCAATGGAATTGCTCGAGGCAATCCACGGCTCCTGGACGAAAGCTATGTTGATGGACCCTTGCTCCATGGCAATCAGGAGTTCCGCCGACACGATTTTGCTCTTATGGAGGTTGAGCCGCACTACCCTCAATGCCATGGGTACCTGTATCAGCTTAAGACGGGTTGACAATCTAAATGTCAGGTCACCGTCCTTCTCCTCCTCCTCCGAGACTTCGAGCGTCATCCCCTGGGCGGCATCAACGATGGAGTCCAAACCTTTGTTGATCTGGAGGATGCGCTCTGGCCCCCCTCTTTGGGTGTCGGGGTCGCAATGTGCAGCACCTTCCAGTCTACGGTGGGTATGTCGGGGTTTTGGCGCTGTAGCAGCTTCAGCGCCCGGTCGCCTTGGATTGCGATGGGGAAGAGTACCTTCGTCTTTGGTATGGATGGGATGGCCCCCTCCCACAGCGCTTCCATCTGGCTGACCGTTTGCATCAGCCACTTCCGAGTCGGGTCGTCCATGCACTTCTGGATTTTGACCCCATTTTGCCACCCTGCACCATCAAATGTGGGCATGGGACCAAGGGAGTCATCCTCCATCCACGCAAACAGTGCTTCGACGAGCCTCGCGTGCACCGTCTTCCACCATTCTTCGGACATCTTTCCGTTTTCGTACTTTTGGTCAATGAGTGCCACGATCAGATGTCGTTTGGTAACCTCACTAACCTTTGCAGCCTTCTGAGACTTTTTTGCCTTAGGTGGAGGCCCTACCTGCTTGGGCCCGCGTTGCCGCTTGCTCGCCGGAGCCTCGTGGCCTTTATGCCTTCCGCCAGGCACCTCCAACCATGGCAAATGGTTCATTTCCTCCGGCTTTTGGGGCGGAAGGAATTAAACCGTTGCCTCAGCTAGACATTGTATTACCCGTTGTCCGGGATAAAACAGTGCCCATTGCCCAGTCGGCGCCCTCGTGGAGGGTTCAGATGGAGGATTTTTGCCAGGCTAATTTAAATATAATTTCCGTTTAATTAAAATTGTGATTCCTCTAGGCTTTTTAAATGTATTCAATTTTTATATTTATTTATTTTTTATATTTCATTAATCGTTGATGAATCGTTGATTAATTGTTGATGAATCGTTGATTAATTTTTGATGAATTTGCTGATGAATTTTTCGTATAAATGTTGATGAATTATTGGTATAAAGTGTTGATGAAAAGGTAATTAATCGTTGATGACAAGAGCGGACATCCCATACAAAAATTAATCAACGTTTGTATGGGCTTGTCATCAACATTTCATCAACACAACCCCATATGTGTCGATGGAATGTTGATGAATCGTTGATGACAGGTACTGCTATATATACAGGACTTTTCGGAGTCTACATCAAGGTCGTTCACACGGTAAACCAATTTATTTATTTTATACTTTCGATCACAAAAGTGGGCCAAGAGTGGTAAAATTTAAATACGTTGAAAACACTATATTTATAAAGTCTTTTTGTATTTAAGCATAAATCGTTTCCTAAAAAGCATTTAATTTTTTTTTAACTGGCTTACCATTACTTTGCACAATTTTTTTTTTTTAGCTAAGAGAACACAGATTTTTTTTTACATCATTTAAGCATAATCATGTTGCTTAAACAATTGCTACGACACTGACTCGAACTCGGGATCGTCAGATTTTTATTCAAGTTCTGTAGACACCCTCCACCCAAAAAAATTTACAAGTAAGAAAGCTACAATCGAGTGTTTAAACTGTTTAAAATCTTCCATATCATATGAATTCATTTTTTACTGCATTTTATTTTTATTTGATTACTCAACTACGCAAAATAATAAGAAGACGATTTATGCATACAAATTTTACAAAATTTATTTTGAAAAAATATGAATTTATACAAATTAAATTTTTGTGAAATACAGTAATTACAATTTAATACTAAAGCTAGGTATCCGGTTCTTAAAGTTGTCACGCAGCGGAAAAATGTTTATTCTTTTGAAGTGTGACCGCTTCTTTTACTTGTTGTTCGGCAATTTTTGAGCGCCAATGATGAGGTCATACCTTGTTGACACCCGGTAATATTTGAAACAATAGACACGTCCATCTTTTAATGATATAAATAGTTGTCCCTTAGCTATTGGCATGCATTTCGGCGGCTGCGCCTGTCTTGGACAGCTCCCAGTACATATGGAAGGAACTCGGATGATTGGAATTGAGTTCCGAGTCCCGTTCAGGAAGAAACATAATGGCACCAGTGGCCATTATAATGGAGGAGAAGCTGCGATAGGCTGTACTAGTTGCATAACAATGTGCAAAGGTGGACCATTTACGATTGTCCTCTGCATTCTTATTTTTATTTTTTCGTGCCGTCTTTTTAATGCAAATTAGTGCCATTTTCAAAGTATTGTATTTGCCTCCATCAAATTATTTAAGACTCTATTTGCTCTTTTAACTCCTGGATTCGACTTATCTACGCATTATTGTTCGTAGCGGGATCCATAATTTGAAATATGTAAAGGGCAGAGCGAGGGGCAAACATCGTGGACAGTCTGATTTATTAAAATTTTTATTCTTTTCTTCGACGCGTTATGGAAATACTAAAAGTCCGCCTTTAAATAATCTCCTAAATCTTGCACCTTTCTAGTATTTTTGAGTCTGAACTGGATACCGCGCTTCGAAACAGACCTCGGGAACTAGCTGTTCCAAACTATTTGCCTCTCGTTCTCTCTCACTGGAACAGTTTTCGTCTTTCTGGATACCTAGCTTAATAATAAATAATTTAAAATACGACAAAACATCCGGCTAATGATGTTTATATGAAGAACATTCACATATTCTGAAGGCGTTAATTTCTATTTATGTCTGTAACATACTTTCTTAGTTGACACTAAAGCATAGGACTAACATAAGAAAACTTTACTTTCGAAAAGTTCCGAGCGAAATTGCTATATATTTCGGGAACCAGTGTTACCTAAGTGTTTAAAGAAAAGTTCACACTTTAGGTCGGTACTGAGATAAGATGAATTTTCTTAAAGCGGCCAAACTCTATAATAAAAAGTGAGCGAAAGGAAGAAGAGCAATTTTCTGAAAGCTCGCTTTCGCGGCTACTGAGATAAAATAAATATTGCGAGCGAAACGGGTAAAAGCGTTGCCAAATCAAGAAAAAAAACAGCTGTGATTTCGCAGCGAAATAAATTAATTTAATTATTTCAAAAGCTAGATATAGAGGGAAAACTGAGGGAACACAAATTGTCCAGAGTTGAACGATTTTCTTTTCGCGAGGATAAAGTGGCTTTAATAAAAGCATTTGAGACGAAGTCCGTGATTCTGGGATATAACCCACAAAGAGCATGTTAAAGCAATATTTAGAAATAATTTGTTTATTTCAAAGAACACTGCGAGACAGCATTCGCTACCTCTGGTTATTAACCTTCATATCAATAGCGGTGAAATACATCAGCACTATTCCCATATCTAATCCGCTCGAATTCATCTTATTAACACTTTATTAAGTTTGTTTACATAAACCAGCTGTGCATAGGCGTCAGTAAGACCCCGTTTTACGCGTTTTCCGCATTTTCTTTAAGGGGGTCTTCTTTTTCTCTTTCTCTTCTCTTTCTTAAATAAAATGATATGTTTAAAAAGCAAATATGGAGGTAAAATTCAAGGAAAATAAGGGTCTAAAGTAGAACGATTTTTTTCTTGCAAAGATAAAGTTACGTTAATAAAAGAAGTTAAGGCCAAGCGCGTAATATGAAATTTAACCCAGAAAGGAATTTTAATTCGAATTTATTATCATTTTATAAAGTTTGTTAACAAAATAAAGCTGGCTATATGCGTCAGTGTAACCCTTTACCCGCCTTTTCCTTAAACTATTTGGTCACACTGGTTCCCGAGCAATATAAATATATTTCAATTTCGCTCGGAACTTTTCGAAAGCAAATTTATCTTATGTTAGTACTAGGCTTTAGAGTCAATCGCCATCATAGAAAAAAAACGTAAAAATTTTATTCTGATTTCGATTCACTAAAGGATTTACTTAATTTCAGTACAAAGATTAATTAAAATCTGTAATTAAATGAAAATAGTTTTAAAATAGTGATAATTCGTAAATAATTATCATCCTAAATTATACTTACATTTCCGTGTTGATATTCGACTTAGAATTGACAGACCGGCATATTACCAATTGAGCTACTGAGCCGATTCCAGCCGATTGTTTTTATTTTACATGTGTGCAATGTTGCCAGATACCGTCCACAAATAAAATAAATATTGATCTATATTTATTTTATTTGTGTATATATATATATATATCTTTCAAAAATACATTTTATCTAACTGTATTTAATTTATTCTTTAATATATAGGTTGTTTATTATTTTTAAATTGTAGTTGTATTTCTCAGAAATTACTCGATATGTCTTAAAAATTGTAATATTTTTAGAACGATTATTGTAGCGCTTAACTATCATGGGTTCGTCGTTTATTAATAGAGGGTGAGCGCAAAGAAACAAGTATTACTATGATGAGTAATGGCGACACATTCGTTTTGCAATATGAGGCTATTTCATGATTCAACGATAATCGCACTCTCTCCGCTCTTACAAAGTTGAGAGCGTAGAAATACACTGACGAGCAAAACTGTAACACGAGTTGCATATTCCAACTTTAACGGTCAGTATCTTCTCTCCTATTTTATGTACGATAATAATCTTAGTCTTGTTTTGTTGCTACTATATTTGACTATCGCTTGTGAAAATATGAAACGATTTGATCATCTGGAGTAAATATGCCGAAGCAAAATGTAAAAAAAGTCAATTGTTACAGTTTTGCACTGCGGTTATATATTAAACGAAAATTTTATTTGAGATTATTTTAATAATGAGTCCACAGCCCTTTTGATTTTTTTAGCTCCGTTATGCGATTTGGCATACTTTGGGTATAGCGTAGCACCATTTCAGGAGGAATACCGTACCAGACGTCCTTTGTTCTTTCCCACAGCTCTATCATTCCACTTGGAGGGACTGCATATTTTGCCAGTTGGGATTTTACATGGCTCCACAAATTTTCTATGGGATTCATATCAGGAGATTGCGGTGGCCACTTCAGCGACTGAAAATTTTGCTTTTCTATCCAATTTTTTACCAATATCGAAGTGTGTTTGGGATCATTGTCTTGCTGAAATATGACTTTTTTAGCAGCAATACCCATATTTTCAATGACTTTTGGAAGATTTTGTTGCAAAATGTTTAAATACTGTTCCTTCCGCATTATTCCTTCAATTAAGACCAAGGGACCAACTCCGTTTTTGTATATACAGCCCCAAACCATTATTGATCCGCCACCGTGCTTCACGGTTTGCTTCACGTTACTTGGTGACTGGATTGTGGGATCTCTAGTCCAATACCAAGAGCGTCCATCTGACTCGAAACGATTAATTTTTGTTTCATCTGACCATATAACCTGAAAAACCAAATTTTTTTAAATGTTTTAAGTTATTATTTATGACCTACAGCATCCCAATCAGCTACCGTCCAGTTTTCGTGAGTTGCAGCAAAGTTTCGACGCAAATTGATATGCCGTTTTGTTAGTAATGGTTTTTGTTCCATCTCTTTGGCTTTTAGGCCTAATCTGCCGAGACTGCGCCGGACTGTCCACTCACTGGCATTCAAATTAAGCTGTGTCAAAGCTGTTTTTGGTGAGATGTAGCGATTGCTCGTGGCCACGTGGCGTGTGTCACGGTCGCTTAAAATTCTTGGCCGACCTCAAACGTTTACTTGAATGTTTTTTTTAAGTCTCTGCACAGTCATATGACTAACACCACATTTATTAGCCACTTTTCGAACAGATTCGCCATCTATAAGCAATTTAATTATTTTCTCTTTGATCTCGCTCTTCATTATTGTTGCATTGACAAGTTGACTTTAAATGATCAAAGCTCATCAAGTTAAACGAAAACAAATACATTTTAACGGTAAAAAAAGTTTTAGAACTATAATAAAAAGCTTGGGCATTCAGAGTGCAAAACTGTAACAATTGACTTTTTTTACATTTTGCTTCGGCATATTTATTCCAGATGATCAAATCGTTTCATATTTTCACAAGCGATAGTCAAATATAGTAGCAACAAAACAAGACTAAGATTATTATCGTACATAAAATAGGAGAGAAGATACTGACCGTTAAAGTTGGAATATGCAACTCGTGTTACAGTTTTGCTCGTCAGTGTATATAAAACGCATGCGTTTCCTTGCATGTGTAAAGCAGAGGTCGCAATAATCGGTCTCTCTCGTGCTTGTTGTAAGAAATCAACCGCTCATTCGATGCGTAACTGTTGCGAAAAAACTCACAAAATTCGTTCTTCTTTGGCTTGCTCTTCGCTCAACCGCCGTCCGCTTTTGGTCGCTCGTTCGGCTCAGTCTTCACTCGAGACCTTTTCGGTCGTATAAACTCGGCAAATGGGCTTTTGCGCATGTGTGTATGCATATGAGTTGCGTATGTGGATAGCTAGGCGAGGATGGCCAAAACAAAAGAAATACGGAGCTGCCGATTTAAAGTGATTTTGTGCAAGCTTATCAAAATGAGTCGTGAAGTAAATTTGTTCTTTTAATATGATAGTCTTAAAATTATTTTATTCATTTTTTAGTTATATGCAAAAATATGTAATTATTTTATTCATTTTTTAGTTATATGCAAAAATATGTAATTATAAGAATTATTGAAAAATACATGAAGATTAATTTTGTTTTGACACACATACATATTTGTATTTTAATTTTCATTTACATTTTGTCGACAAATGTCATACTTTGAATTTAACAGAAATTTTTATTATGCGTCGCACTGACTATTTATACATACGCATATGCACACAAATGAGCGCCATATCACCTTCTCCCTTCCTCTTTAATTCTTTGCCTGTGACGAAATTCTAAGGCAACAACATAAGGCAAACGCAACAACAAAAATAAAAACCTTTTTTGCTGACTTCGCTCACTTACTGACTCTCAGTAGCTGAACAACAACCGATTGTGTTCGCTTCGCGCGGTCAGTAAAAGACCGACTCGTGTGTTGCACGTTGCTGGTCAGACACTGAGCGATGCCGTTTCATGTTTTTCGGTCTTTGTTGTGAGCAGACCGCGCAGAAAATTTTGGTTGAGCAGATTTTGCGACCTCTGGTGTAAAGACAATAACAATGCACGAGAATACGGCCTTCATTACAAACGAGAAAGGAAGCTTACTTCGGCATGCCGAAGTAGTAAGTAGTAGAAGGAGAAAACTGTTCTGAATTTTTTGCTTTCTCGGGTACTGGCATAAAATAAATGTTGCAAGAGGAATTGTATAAACTGGCCATGTCCCAAATTTTGGGAAAATATGTGGAAAAAAGGAAAAGTTAGATTTTTTTTCCTCAAAATTGTCCTATCGACCGATCGGCAGCTATAAAATATAGTTGTTTGATTTTGATAAAATTAAAACCGAAACTCTAGAGTAATAAAACATTGACAAATCTTAAATTTTATGAAAAAATGTGGAAAAATTACCAAGTTAGATTTTTTCCTCAAAATTTTCTTATCGGTCGTATGGCACCTATATGATATAGATTGATAAAATTAAAACCGAAATTCTAGAATAATACAAAATGGCAAATCTATATATATATTTTTTTTTTTTGACGGTCGTTCCTATGGTAACTATATGATATAGTAGTCCGGTCCGGCCAGTTGTGACTTGTACAGTAGTGAGAGCATATAGAAGACTATCTGCAAAGCTACATTCAGATAGCATTAAAACTGAGGGACTAGTTTACGTAGAAACGGACGTAGACGGACAGACGGAAATGGCTAGATCGACTCGGCTGTTGATACTGATCAAGAATATATATGCTTTATATGGTCGGAAATGTCTCCTTCACTGCGTTGCAAACTTCTGACTAATATTATAATATCCTGTAAGGGTACAAAAATTCCCTGTCCATGCACGTGGCATGCTCGTGTAGCGAAGTTCTAAACAAAGTATAAACAAATGCACAAACATTTACTGCGTTCGGCTACTGCCGATCTTTTGCGAAGTTCGGACTGAATATTTTTTTTCTCGAACTAATTCGGAGTAGCGGTTTTCGACAGTTCGAAAAGTAGAGAGAGATGGCGGGAAGTAAAAAAAGAAAATCTCTGTCGCAAACAAAGTGTGGTGCGCTGTGCCTCAGAATACCAATTTTAAAATTAGTTGAAATATTCAATTATAATTATAAGCAATTTTATTAATAATTGGCAAAGATTTAAAATTTTTGTTGACTAAAGCACGGTATCCAGTTCTTAAAGTTGTCACGCAGCGGAAAAATGTTTATTCTTTTGAAGTGTGACCGCTTCTTTTACTTGTTGTTCGGCAATTTTTGAGCGCCAATGATGAGGTTATACCTTGTTGACACCCGGTAATATTTGAAACAATAGACACGTCCATCTTTTAATGATATAAATAGTTGTCCCTTAGCTATTGGCATGCATTTCGGCGGCTGCGCCTGTCTTGGACAGCTCCCAGTACTTATGGAAGGAACTCGGATGATTGGAATTGAGTTCCGTGTCCCGTTCAGGAAGAAACATAATGGCACCAGTGGCCATTATAATGGAGGAGAAACTGCGATTACCTGTACCAGTTGTATAACAATATGCAATGAACCATTTACGATTGTCCTCTGCATTCTTATTGTTATTTTTATTTTTATTTTTTTGTCCCATGTTTCTTTAATGCATATTTATGTAATTTCCAAAGTATTGTATTTGCCTCCATTAAATTATTTAAGACTGTATTCCTCTCTTAACTCCTGGATTCGACTTATCTACACATTATTGTTCGTGGCGGGATCCATACTTTGAAATATGTGAAGGGCAGAGAGAGAGAGGCAAACATCGGGGACAAACTTTTTTATTAAAATTTTTATTCTTTTCGTCGACGCGTTATGGAAATACTAAAAGTGTTCTTTCAAATAATCTCCTAAGTCTTGCACCTTTCTAGTATTTTCGAATCTGAACTGGATACCGCGCTTCGAAACAGACCTCGGGGACAAGCTGCTCCAAACTATTTGCCTCTCGCTCTCTCTTACTGATTTGGAACAGTTTTCTTCTGTCTGGATACCGTGCTTAAGCCAAAATGTTTAAAAGGCGACCGAAAGTCGTGCATACACTGGCACGCACCATAATTTTCGGTCTCGGTTTTCTCTCGCCTCCATCTTTTTGCATTTGTAGTTGTTTGTTGCTGCATTCAGAAGTGTTTTTTTTTGCTTATTAGTTAAAGTAAACTTCAAGTGACATATAATGATGGGGTAAGTAAAGTCGTTTGTTTAATTAATAAATAATTTGCAGAATTGATCTTGAACCTGAATCTGCCTCAACATTGACGATGTGAATTTTCATTCACACATATCACTACATTGCGGAGTTCGTTTTCTGTTTAAAATAATATGTAGGTACATATGTATGCAAATTAGTTCAAAATATTGCAATGTTCAATTTGACTTTAAAATTTATGTATGTATATATTTTATTTACAGATAGCATTACTCCGTGGCCACCCGACGACAGAGAAGACTCGAAATTAGGAATTATGAAAGAAGTTATGGTAACCAAAAATGTGGTAATCATTCTAAAAAATATACAATTTTATAAATAATAAATGTTTTCTAGGAACTGGCTATATTCTGGGTATTATATATTTATTTCCATAGGTTTTCCCACGGGTTTCTTCAGCGACAGCTCGGGCACTTTCCACAGGTTTTTGATTTCCGAGCATGCCGCGAGAAAACCCTCTGAACAGGGAATTTTGGTACTGAAGGGCTTAAACAGTCAGCGGCTGTCGCTGTATGCGTACAGGATAGTGGCTAGCCAGCCAGCCAGCTCTACAGCCGTAGAGCGTTCTCTTACAGACATTTGAACAAAATTTTAGAGAATTCAAGAATTATATTGTCTTTGGTGAGAGGTACAACAATGTTCAATTACCACTAAAGTGTCAGTCAAGGAAGACCCATGTACCGGTGGTACAGCATTAGCTTAAAACAAAATGATAGGTGGTTCAGCTTTCGTTTATCATAAGATCAGTTCAGGAAGTACTCATCACGAACTAGCTGGGTATCTAGTGCTCAGACATGGCCAATCTCGACCTCCAGTACCGTAAGGAACTTACATCTGAAGAGTAACTGAAGAGTAGCTCAAGGTTGTTTTTTCTCCAAAGAATCAATATCACTTTCTCGTTTAATGAGTGTCGAAAATATCTTTCTACAAATTTTACAAACTTCGAATTTTCGTAGATCCCTCCTTCCTTTTTTTATAATTATGGTCAAAAGTTTGCAACGCAGTGAACGAGACATTTCCGCCCTATAAAGTATATATTCTCTTGATCAGCATCAACATCCGAGTCGATCTAGCCATGTCCATCTGTCCATCTGTCTGTCTGTCTGTCTGTATGTCCGTCCGTCCGTTTCTACGCAAACTAGTCCCTCAGTTTTGAAGCTATTTGAATGAATTATTGTTATTATTATTCCTGACTGAAACTTTGCAGATAGTTTTCTATATGCTCTCACTACTATATAAGTCGGAACGGGCCGGATCGGACAAATATATCATATAGCTGCCATAGGAACGATCGGTAAACTTTAATGAAAAAAATTAAACTTAGACAATTTTTAAGATATTTGCATAGAATTTACGATATAGCCATTTTGTATTACATTAGAATTTCGGTTTTAATTTTTTTTAAATCGGATAAAGGACCGATCGGACAATTTTGAGGAAAAAATCTAACTTAGCCAATTATCCACATATTTTCATAAAATTTGAGACATGGCCATTTTGTTTTAATTTTGTTGCTCGCAACATTTAGTTTGTCCCAACATTTTTTGCTAGCAACATTCTTCGCTGGCAACATTTTTCTCGAATTATTTATTTTCTTTTTTTACTTCTTCCTCTTCTACTTCGGCATGCCGAAGTTAACTTCCTTTCTTGTTTATTTCTATTTTTATATTAAAAATATATATATTTTCGTAGATCAGCAAAATTCAACAACCACAAATATGCAAAAATCCAAGTCATTGTCGAACGTTGGACAATTTGTAACTTCAAAAATATTACGTAGCCGTTCAAAAAGCCAAAATACGCACAATGTTCTGGAAGACTTTGTACCCATTCCTTCCTTTAAATGGAATTCTGCGGTGAGGAAATACATATAGTATTTTAAATAACATATTTATATCGAAACAAACATTTTCAGGGTAATTGTCTTTGGGTTGCAGAAAATGGCGAAAAGTTTCAAATTGAAGATGTGCTATTAGTAAAGTTATCAAAACTAGAAACAGATTTCCTCAATGAAATTATTTTAGAAAAGATAAAGGAATTAAATATTGGAAATATTGGAGGTAAGTCTTAAATAATTATATACAGCATTTATTGTGCGATGCGAATTAGTTTTATTGTGTTTCAATAATACGATGACACGATCGGGTTGAGAGCAATTATGCAACTAAATTTATTTTGCTCTGTTAGCCTTCTTTTATACATGTCTCTGTTATATTAGTATTAGTGTATACACGTAAATAGATGATGCAATTTCGACAATAGGTTGCATTAGATAGGCTGTTTTCAAGGAACTCTTATAGGAATGGATGATGCAATATTTTAAGGAATTAAGAATACATATCAAGTTTGTAGGTGTTATTGCAGAATATTTGTAATTAATTTGTTATCGAAATATTTGAACGCTCAGAAGTAAAAAGTTATTGAAAGTGTCTTAAATTTTAAAAATTGTTTATTTTAAGTCACCACCCTGAATTAGGCGTAGTCTCATAATAACATTTTTACAGTGCATTAATGTACTTTAAATAAATCGATTTAATCATAAAAGTCACTTCCCTTATTTAAAAATTTGTATACCTACCTTTAAAGATAACGGACAGAACGGGCAAACTAGTTCATGTATAGTTATTGAGCTAATATTTAAGGCCGTTCAGTTACTAAGTTTGATTGTAGAATCTGTGTAAACACTTCCAGGGTATTACTTTTTAAGTCAGAATTTGTAAAAGAGTTACTTAGTTTTTAAACTATCCTATTGAAACTGCAGGTGGTCTGTCTGTTATTATTTTTATATAAGTCGGAGTGGCTGCCATAGGAACGATCTTAAAACTTATAAAGTATAGGAAATGTAATGTAAATTTAAATTAGCACGGTATCCTCCTCCTCCTAATCCCAACAGCTTCTACAGAAGTCGTTGTGGTGCACCGACAGTCTGGACGCGTGCGTTCCAAGCAGCCAGTGACCAGTAAGTGCCCTAACGGCAAGGGCGCAGCTTTCCCTTAGTGACAGCAGCTCGTTGGAGCGCTTAGTTTATCGGCGCGACCAGAGCATTCTAGCATGGCGGCAGGAAGTTAGGTTTTCCCATTTCATGTCCGCGAGGAAGTGGAAGTGCTCCCTACACAGTAGTCTGCGATTGGCCAAGGGCATGTCAACTAGTTCCCTCTCCGGCTGAAGAGGGGAGGTTGTACCCTCCCGGGCCAACTGATCGGAAGCGCAGTTACCCTCGATGCCCCTATGTCCTGGGACCCAGATGAGGTGTAGGTCGTACTGCTCCGCCATCTCGTGAAGAGATCTGCGGCAGTCGTTGATAGTCTTCGAGTTAGAAGAGATGAATTTTAGTGACTTTAGGGCAGCCTGCCTGTCACAGAAAATGCAAAGGGGACCTCTGGCCATAGTGTGCGGGAGCTGATCAAGGGCTTCTTTGATGGCGTAAAGTTCCGCTTGAAAGACGCTACAGTGGTCGGGTAGCCTAAAAGAGACATTTAATCCCAGGTGCTCAGAGAATATACCTCCTCCCATCCGGCCGTCCAGTTTTGAGCCATCCGTGTAAATATGAAGGGACCCTAGAGGTCCAGGTGGTCCTAGGTTCCATTCCGCTCTGCCGGGGATGAAAACATGGAAGGATGTGATAGATTGTTCCGCGGGGACACAGTAGTCAGTGTTCCCCTCAATAAGGTGTGGAGCAGAGTTGAGATTCGTGTGCCCGAAACTCGACCTTCTCCACAGGCCCGCGCCTTTCAGCCTTATAGCCGAGAGTGACGCGGTCTTCTCTTCCATTAGTTCAATTGGCAGAATGCCTAGCAGAACGTCCAAGGCGTCTCCTGGAGTCGTGCGCAGGCCGCTTGTCATACAGATCTCAGCCATGCGTTGGATTTTTCTTATCTTGCCCAGATAGGAGGACCGCTTTAGAGCTGGCCACCAGATTCCTACTCCGTAGAGAAGTATCGGGCGGATAATCGCCATGTACACCCAACGGACTATTTTTTGGGTCATTCCCCATTGTAGCCCGATAGTCTTACAGCAGTTATAGAGCGCGATTGTGGCCTTATTGGGCGTATCGTCCGTGTTAAGGGACCAATCGAGTTTCTTGTCTAGGATAAGCCCTAGATACTTGGACTGATTTTTAAAGGGGAGAGGGACCCCGCAGAGCTTTGGGGGTATTATTTTGGGGATTTTGTATTTCCTTGTACTCCCAGTCCGCATCTGGCAGTCCAATCCGCCAGAAACTAAAGACTGTTGCTCATCCTATCACAAAGGGTTTGCAGAAATTTTCCCGTGAAGGCTAAAGCAACATCATTCGCGTAGGCCACAACCCGACAGCCGCCCTCCTCTATGCCCTGTAGCAGTTCGTTGACCGCCACATTCCATAGGAGAGGGGAGAGGATTCCGCCCTGGGGTGTGCCTTCGTTGACTTGTCTGGAGATGGTTGACCCCCCCCCCCCCCAGTGTTGCCTCCACAGTTCTGCTACGCAAAAATCCGGTCAATAAGACCCGCTGTGTGTTGATCAATCCCCAGCTTAGTCAATGCCTTTGTGATTGAGCCTGGAAGGATGTTGTTGATAGCGCTCTCTATATCCAAGAAGGCGACGAGTGCAAACTCCTTTTCGGGGAGCGATTTTTCGATTAATGTGGTAAGCGAATGGAGTGCTGTCTCTGTTGGTCTGCTCTCCTATACGCATGTTCTGATATGGATGATTGGGGAATGTTGGTTCTTAGATACAGGCTAATCAGTCTCTCCAGCTTCTTGAGTAGAAACGAGGAGAGGCTTATCGGCCTGTAGTCCTTGGGCGTGTAGTGCGATGGCTTGCCTGCTTTGGGGATGAACACAACTTTTGAGCGGAGCCATCCACTTGGAATGGAATGCGTCGAGGATGATTGAAAGATCAGTCAAAGCCAGGACGTGGATAGTTGAGCTGCATGGCTAAGCTGTGCAGGTATGATGCCGACCACCCCTGTGGATTTGTAAGGGCTGAAGCTGTTTATTGCTCATTTGATGTTCCTATCACTAAGGAGGTATCCAGTTTCGGACGGATCCCGCCAAGACGGGGGGTTGGGTGGGCTGGTCAAAAGGGCTGAATCCAAAAAATTATTCAAATCGGTTAAATATTTAGGAAGTTACACGTGTTCAAGGTTGAACCCTTTTTAGGTTGCAGAAAAAACAAGTAGTTTTTTAGCAAACTTCAGACTTTGCGGTCGATTTTCAGCTAAAATATGTAACCGACCGACTTGGTTATGGTCTATATCGAAACGGTAATCAAATTTCGGTAAAACGAAGGTAGAATAAAATTATAATATTTGTTGCACTTTCAGGCATACCTGTTTTACCGAAGTACTATATTTCACCTATTTTTCAACTTTGATGGAATGTAAAAAACAAGTTGGCAGGAGTTAATGGGTTTGGCATATGAGGTGTTGTTCTTTAATATGTTCTTTATCATATTCAAAAAAGATGGGCTGTCCCAAACTGCCACCCCGAATTTCCAAAGCAAAAGATACTTTCAACTCAGCGTAAAAAACGCGAGGTTTCTTGCAAATTCTTCTACAGGCACAGTCGCTGCGCAGTACGAAATTGTATGGCGGGCATGTATTTTTCCTGTATTGGTGGCTTCTTTTTATTTCCTGACTTTGTAAGAACACTTAATGATATGAAATGATTGTATAATGAATAATTAGTCATCAACAATATATCTTGCAAGCTCTGATTCTAAATTATCCAATTGAAAGCTGTAAGGGTATACAAAATTCGGTGTGCCGAAGTTAGTATCCTTTGTTGTTACAGTAATACGCAACATAAATAAAAAATAAATCACTTTTAAGAAAACAGAAAATAATAATAAAATTCATTTTTAGAATTAAAAAAAACGTCGACAAAAAGGTTATTCGCACCAAAGAAAAAATCCCTTACTACCAGCTTTTTTGATATTGGCAAAAGAGATGTTCAGAGTAAGTAAAACTTAAAATTCTTCTTAAGAAACAAATTTAATAAATTTTCAAAATGCCTTTTTTATATATTAAGACGGGCGAGAAATGGAACTATTTGGAGTATCATTGGAATTTTGCTTAGCAAGAGACACTAAACGAAATGTTTATTCGAAAAATGATAATCGTTCAAAGCATTCCCTAATGTCGATGTTTCGTGGAAGCCGTAGTAATCCCGGAAGTGTTATCAAGCTAAGCGATAATGTAAGTTTTTAAAATTGTATTTTTCCTTATAAATATGAGCATCTTTGTTGGGCAAAAGTTTGTATTATATACGCCTTCTGCATACAGTTTGACCTGACTGTTATTATATTATACATATCTAAGAAGCTTTATTAAATTTGTATTCCTTCGATTATTGTGAATTTTATGCATTACTTTAACGAAAAGACGGAAAATGGAGTCACACTAATACAATCAGCCAGTTGTGTTTCCCCCTTGTTTCGCTTTTTCGCTGTAGCCCGCTCGACGACGCCTGCATTTTTTACAAGTTTTAGAAACTTTCGACTCTGATGCGCCAGCAACGCAAAAATATTCCTAAACAAATATTTGGTTAGGACCGAAATACACAGGAAGGTTTATTGTTCCAGTGTAATCGTATGCAGCCTGTTTCTTGGCTCTATACGGAAGATCCATTATCCTTCTAATAAAATATTTCGCAAAAAACAAGTCAGTCACCAACTTAATTTCTAGGCTAAGCGCGACGCATACGAACTCAGAGCTAAAACGGAGTCCCCGTATTATTCAGCTTGTGTGCTTAAGTGGCTCAGCAGGTATGGCCGGCATTCGTCTCAGAAATTTGTATTTGTTTAGGTAGGCTAAAAGAAATTCCGACCCGGTTTCAGATGAGAAGACAGGGGAGAATTACAGACTAATTGGTTATCGAGACTTCATTCAGAGACAAAATTTACCCATCGTATCGCTATATGATATAGTCGTCCGAACTGTCCGTTCCGATCTGCAAGTTTCATTCAGATAGCTTCAAAACTGAGTGACTAGTTTGCGTAGAAACGGACAGATGGACGAACGGATAGATAGATGCTGATGCTGATCAAAAACACATATACTTTTAGGGTCGGAAATGTCTCTTTTACTGCGTCGCAAGCTCCACAATAAATTATAATACCCTGCACGGGCATAAAAACGGAGCGAAAAGTAGAACTTTCTGAATTTATACTTTCGCGGGTACTAACATAAGATAAAATAAAATTATATATTTCAAAAGCTAAAAAAATTAAACATTTTCTTAAGTAGAACGATTTTCTACTCGCGAGGATAAAGATTCCCTACTTAAAGCAGTTGAAGCGAAGTGCATTCTAATACATTCTTTAATAATAGTAATTTAATAAGAACACTGAGAGAAATCATGCGCTACCAAAGATTGCGTCGGCGGCAGTGGCGCTACTGGTAATTAGCCTTCAGCTCCATAGCGGCGTAGTACATCAGCCCTATTAATCCGCCCCAATTCATTTCAATAACAGTTTATAAAGTTTGTTTACAAAACAGCTGGCTGAACGTAACAATGTGACCCCAGTTTTCCCCTTTTCTTTGAGCTTTAAGGTCGGACTTTTTCGAAAGCATATTTATCTTATGTCAGTACCTGGCTTTAATTGCTACGCTGGTTTATCAGATCCTGAGACTACTACTTGTTCTTTCTACTGATCATTGGCTGTTGTTCCTTTGCTGATGGCTCCTTGCTGCTGAACCTTCGCATCGGGGGAAGAGTAGTGTGCCCGCCTACATTTACCTATTTGGCCGCATTAGTGTGCTCGATCTATTTCCGGCCAGTGTGACCCTCGCTTCGCTTTCAAGGGCGTGCTAGAAAGGTGTCGCTTCAAGAAATGTCCCAACAATAAGTGGCTTTATAGGAAATGTATTTTTAGGCTTTAAGTAAAACGATGAAGCGTATTCGTTGTGATCTTCTCTAAATTCAGAATCCAAATGTTTATTATAAGGTTGGCTTGGTTTCGCGAGAATTCAGAAACGCTGCATAAGCATATTTCTTCTTTTTTAAATTCATAATTTCTTTGTTTAATGCATACTGTAATTTAATTTAGAAGTGGGTACGCAACGTAAGCCTAGCAAAGGGACGTAACTCTCGCGGTACGGCCGCAAAGCATTGCTTCGCGAAAGCATTAGCCTATGGCGCATCTCCTAAGGCGTTCCCGAAACCTGGACATCGCCGTCGCAGCATTGTGCTTACTGACTGCCAGTTAGCGTCGGCCTGCCGACCTGGGCGCTCGTCCACGTCCACCTCCAGGCACCTCCGCTCGTTCCCGAATTGCCCACAGAAGAACAATACGTGCTCAGCGGTCCTCGAAGCCGATGGCCTCGATGCAGGAGTTGTAGGTATCTTCAACACGGGGAAGCACCTTGTCAACCACTACCACCGCGATGTCGTCGAATAAGCCCACGAGCTCGGACCGGCCGGGCAAGGGGAGGAGCAGCACTCCGTCGTACATCGCATGCCACAATATAGGTGCTAGTACGGATCCTTGGGGGACCCCAAAGGAACACCGTTTCCGGGCCGTCGGGAGTGGCATCATCTGCTCATCACCTTTAGGAGGTATGGGGACTCCGAAGCTGGTTAGTGCCTCCGTGATGCAACTCTCGCCGTGTTGAAGGCGTTGCGTATGTCCAGAGTGACAACTAGGCAGTACTCTTTCGAGACGCCTTTCCACCGCTTGCCAGCTATTGCCGAATTGACAATGTCTACCGCTTTGGAGATGAAATCAACGGTCGATTTCGCCTTCCGTTCTGATCGCCTTCACGAGGCGGGTGCCAATTAAGTGCTCCAGCACCTTTCCAGCGCCATCTATGAGGCAGATTGGCCAAATAGATGACAGGCCGTCCGGAGGCTTTCCGGGTTGCGGCAGCAGTACCAGCCTCTGCGACTTCCAATTAGGCAGAAAGACGCCCTCGGTCAGGCAACTGCTGAACAGCTTCGCAAAGAGTTCGGGCGGGAGAGACAGTGTAAGCCTCAAGGCCCTGTTGGGAATGTCGGGGTCAGCGGCCTTCGACGCTTTTACCCTAGCTGCCGCCGCCTGTACCTCCAGCGCCGCCGGAGCGAAGCCTGCCGCGGGGTCTCCGGCGTTTGGGAACGGTGGGACGTCCATCCTTGGGAACAGGTTGTCCACTATTCACTTGATGTTCTCGGAGCAGTTAATGCGCTTGACTACTGCTTTAAAGACGCTCCCCCACGGCTCGTGGTCCGACGAGTTCATAGTTCCAGGAAACACTTTGACTTGCTCGTCCGGATAGCGGCCCTATGTGCTTTGCGGCAGGGCTGGGACACCTGCCTTTTGTCCAGGTGGGAGGGGCAGCCATGTGATCATTGACTATCGACCGATTCCACCAAAGCACAGTCATCACAATTCGTCTGTAGCTGCCTCATGGCATCATCCGCCATCTGCGAAGGGGTGCCAAATACCTCCAGACTCTCCATGCCCATTGTAAACAGCTGGACATCCATTGCTATACAGGGTCCGCCACGTAACTTTTTTTTTTTTAAATGCAATAAAACAAAAACAGTTCATCCGATCATCAAATTTTTTTTTTCATATTAGAGTACAATCCTTCCGGTTACTTATGGAATACAAGTTCGTTCAAATGGTTGCCTCGGCTGGCCTTGCAGTACGCCATACGACCGACCCAATTTTTGAGGACATTTCCGCCCAGCACCGCTGATCTGCACTAGTAGTAGTGCGGAGCAGCAACGCAGAGTGTAGGCAACAATCGTCGCCATGGTTTCATGCCACAAAGCTTTTGACAGGGAGCATTGATTGTGTGCTACCTGATGCACCTGCAGACTAGCAGCAAGCAACAGCGCTCAGCTGACGAAAGCCGCTGGTCGCTTGAGAACAAAAAAGGTTGCAGCTAAGAGAAAGCTGCAACAACAATTGCTATGCAACGCCTGAAGAGAGTCACCACACTTAAGTACATACTCTAAAATTGGTTAGAACTAGCGGAAGGTCATTGATAAAGAATTTGAATAGCAGTGGACCAAGAAGGCTGTCTTGTGGGACGCCAAATGTGACACTGAGGGAGTTTTATAGAGCGTTCTTAAACAGTTAAATGGTTACCGAATCATTTATTGTTTCCGATCTTAAAACCATTGGACTTGGTATTGAGGACAGGGACTGTGCCGAAGTTACTGGAATTCACGCAGTTGCTGCCGACCAGCAGAACATTTTTTGCTCCTTCGCGTCTTGTTTAATATCTTCAGACTATTAAACTGAGTGTCCAACACGGTAAACAGATAATTTGCTTTGCGAAAATTGACCATGAGCTCACAAAATCCACATCTGGTGTGGAGCATGAAGTATTTCATTTATTTCTTAACCTCTCGACAGGACCGGTTAAAATAGTGTAATGCCATTTTCACAAACCTTTGACCACAGTGCAAAGAGCAGAACCGTCAACCAGGGATATAGGGAGGGCGAGAGAGCTTAGCTGCAGCTAAACACAAATGAAACTTAAGCGGGAGCTGCGGGATAGGCACAATAAATAATACAGGAAACCGCCTAAGCACTAAAACTTATATTGATATTAATACAAATTAAACACTAAAAAAGCTCATGCACGCTCTGTAGCAAACCGCTGAAGTTAGTTATAAAGTTAACAACCCAGAGGATTAAAAAGCCAAAAAAAAAAAACACAATGATTCGGAGCGCAAGACAAAACCATGACCGTTCGCTATGAAGAGAATAGACAAACATTATTTTAAAATCGAGAGAATGGCATAAGCTTCAATTCAGAGCCATTTAAGTTTAATAAGTTTTAGCTGCACCATTTTTTTAAATGATTAAGATCTGTCTGTAAATCAGACTTGCAAGAGGCGTCCGTATATTGCACACAAAGATTGACGTTGTCCGCGTACATAAGTACTCTGGAGTTAGTCAGGACATTGGGCAGGTCGTTAATAAATAGTGTAAACAATAAGGAACCTCCCTTGCGGGACGCCAGAAGTACATTAGAGAAGGTGTTTTTATAGAGGACCTTTTGCGTATTGATGTTCAGAACGGTAAACAGATTCAAATGCTTTACTGAAATTAGTATAGATTACGTCTGTCTGAAAGTTTTTATGGAAGAATGTGAGCTCCAAAAAATTAGTTGTCGTTGAACATCGCTTTATAAATCCATGTTGACATGGTTGCAGCGTTGGACTTCAATTGTGCCTTTGTTGGGCCGAGTGATCGCCAAGGTTCTTTCCCAGGAAAAAAGACGGAGTTTCAAGAAAGTTTATGTTCTTCGGGAACGATTTTATTCATCCTAAAGGGGGTATATATAGCTAAGCAGCAATTCGTAGGAACCGGAAAAAGATAACTAAAAATAAAAATCTGTGGCCAGCGATCCTTAAGGGAAAAAAAACCTCCTCTTGGATAAAAGAGCGGGTGGATTTACATTTTAGTTTAGGGACGCCTGGAACTGGCACACGGATGGCGTAAACACCCAGCCCGCTTTGCAATGTCCTAGATTGCAAAAGAATCTGAGCGCCGTCACTGGGTGTATGTGCCTGAAAGCATCCATCCTAGCACGGTGCTCTGGGCTACTAGGCGCCCGTTCTGGCTTGGCATGACACCTGGTTGGATCAGTGTTGGGTACACATCCGCACCCAGCACAACCTCAGCCGGCCTGTAGAAACACCACCTCAATCCGTGGCGTTTCCCTGTGGGTCGGGATGAGGGTAGCCTAGCATACCCTCTCACCGCCAACTCCCAGGATAGGGACACCCATGGCTTTGGCCACTGATCCGTCAATGCGGCTTAGGCTAGAGCACGCATCGACCATGGGCCGTACATCGAAGCGTTTAGCCCCGATGTGGAACCGTAGGTTACACGGTGGGCAGGATAGCCGTCGCAGTGTGGGAAAGAACTGCCGAGAGTCGCGGTTGCTTGACGCTGGTACTCGGTTCTGGCGTCTCGTTGGTCTTGTCCACGCTAGTTGACCGACGTCGCTCCTCCCGACGATGGAGATGCTGCTGGGTGTGATGGGCGTATCCACATACTCGGCAGCAACACCCACTCCGGCAGAACCCTTCAGAATGCTGGTGTGTAAGACAATTGGGGCAGTACTTATTAATGAGCACCCGCCCGGAGCCGCCGTTCGGCATCTAGCAGGAGGAAACGCGAACAAGTCCGAAGCGAATGAATTCCTTGACAGACTCGGCATCGGAACGATCGAGTTCCTCGAGAACATCTGTCAATGAGCTGGCGGCGTTGGTTACGAAACAAATAAGGAGCAAATAAGGAAAGACTGGAGGATAAAAGAAAATAAATTGATTATTGGATACGTTTTTACATTTGTGGACACTGAACGCATAGACTCTGGACATGTTAGCCTACATGAAGGAAAAGTAATTTGGAAATCGGCCGTTTGAGGATATCACGGGCCGTACGGACGTCTACGACGCGAACGTTGTCGTCAGAGCCAGGATAGACCCTTTGAATACGTCCTAGCCTCCACTCGAACGATGAAACGTTGGAATTAGCCACTTTCTCCTCTTCTGAAACTCTTTCAGGTATTCAGCATTCCATCTCAATGCGAAAAGCTGGCTAAGGGCTTTGAGTCTCTGCCAGCGGTTTAGGATAGAACTGGCTTCGCCGGCTATGGGAGGTTCGACGGGGACGAGTAGAGGTCCGCCTATCAGAAAATGCCCTGGAGTGAGAGCGAGGATATCATATGGATCCTCTGACATCGACACAGTAGAGTGGATAACTCTTCAAGGGTACATTATAAATTACCTGTCGTTTTGTAGAAGTGAGTCTTAAAACTCTTGACTTCTGCTTCCCACAGGCCTCCCATATGGGGGTCTCCTGGAGGCTTTGGTGGCTAAACGATGAGGTAACCTGTGCCTTAATTGTAGGGAGGAAATCTCCTTTGAGGGCCTATTTCAGTCAAACGACCGCATAATCTCATGATGCCATCAGAATTCAGAAACGGGTTAAGGTTGAGGACGTAGGAAGCTTTTTCTTGGATTGCAGGAGGTTATATTTCTCAGGATAGTCGGCATGCTGACTTTGCCTAATAAGCACGAGTTGACTCTGGGCGAGTTCTTTACTGCTCAAATCGGAAGGATAGGACATAGAGACACGTCTGCAACGGTTGATGAACCGCCGCACAAAGGCCAAGACTCGCAGCATTTGACTGAAATTTGAAAAACGCTCCAGAATTCCCATGATGGGCACGCTAAATGACATCGCACAGATATTTTTTGAGCTCAAGGTCCGACACCCTTTCGTAAGACACAGGCCAGGTGACTTGTGGCTGAGTTAGCCGCGCAGGACCATGCCAACATAGTTCGCTACTAACCAGCTCTTCAGCCGTTACACGACGACTGGCTAGATCTGCAAGATTGTGCTCGGAACGCGCAGTTCCAGTTCCTGGAATCAGTCCAGAGAAACGTTTCTATTCGACCGAAAGGAATGTGGGGAAGAATTGCAGTAAACAGGTCTGCAAGAAGAACGGCACCACACAACTCTAAACGTGGGAGCAAGACGGTTTTCACAGGGGCGACTTTAGTGTGTGACGATTTATCAGTGCTCGGGTGGCTCAGGGATGACTAGGATTCGTCTGAGGAATTTATATTTGGTTCAGGTGGGGTTGCTGTAAGAGATTCCGAACCGGGTCCCAGAGGAGAAGACGAGAGAATTAGAAAATAACTGAATATCGGGTCTTTATTGCTAGTTACAAATATCTGTTTCACAGTCGTTTGAGGTGGCTGCTGTCTTCGCAGCGAATCCGGGGTTCGTTCGGCTCCGCTGTCGTCCCGCTGCTCGCTGTACCGCGTCTCCGAACGCCGGGATCCCAAGCTGGCAGCTCCACAATCTTCTCGTTCCCCGGTCGTGAGTTCTCCGACGTCTGGGAACGGGAACAAAGCGAAGCGGCTGTTGCGGCCTCCCGGTAAGTGGGAACAGGGGAGAGTTGAGAGGCCGATCAGGTCTTCCAATTACTCAGAATGGTTTGAGATGCCGATCAGGTCAACCCGAAGTGAGAAGAGTTTTAGAGGCCGATCAGGTCTTCTAATTAACGAGAATAGTTTGAGAGGCCGATCAGGTCTACCCATAGTGAGAAGAGTTTTAGAGGCCAATCAGGTCTTCTAATTAATGAGAATCGTTTAAGAGGCCGATCAGGTCTACCCAAAGTGAGAAGCTCGGGTCGGTCAACCGAACCGGAAAATAAAATATAATACGCTAGTGGTTAGTTAGTTACCGTGCGGGTTTACCGGGCTCCTCCGGTTCCTTAACACTTATCCGTGAGTCTGCTGGTGGACTTGTCGCCGATCGCCTCGCCGAACTGAATGAGCTTTGGAGGGCTGGGGTCCGCTTTATATAGCGGTTCGGCGTGGTGTGGTGTGCCCTTATATTCCGACTTATTTTAGACACATTTAGTGTGCCCGCTCCACTTTTGCCGGTGTGACCCTCCATTTCCCACAATGGCGCGAGCGCGCGGGATTTGGCCTGGACAGCCATCCAGCGGGATCGAAAAGCTTTGCAATTTGCGACAGGACGTCGCGTTTGGAGTAATTCGCACTTGCAATGAGCTCAGTTGGGACAAAATAAAACTTATCTGCCCTAGCGTTCACCGTATTACCAACGTTTTGGTGGTGCTCACCTCTTCAATGTCGAGGAAGTCACCCGAAAGTAGGTGGTCTGAGGGAAGTCCCTTTAGGAGTGTTCGCTCATTTGCTGTCCATCTGCGGAGAGGAAATTCTAAGCTCAGAGCGGTTCTCAACTCCAGAATGGCTTAAGTAGAAATTTACTGTGTCCGGGGGAGATAGAAATTTACTGTGTCCGTATTTTGGAGGCACAGGTTTCATGTGGTCAAGATCTATGTACTCTTTGATCACCGAGTCATAGGTGTCTTTGAGAACAGGATCCCTTTTTAGGCGAGCCTCATTCCTTAGGAACTGTGCGAGAGCGAACGATCTGGAATGTCCCAAGTTGATGTGCTTAGAGTCCTTGAAGGCTAGGGATACTACATTGATTCTCCTGTCAGCTTCGTAACCAGTCGGACGTGTTTCGGAACTCAGTTGAAATTTCGGGAAAAATAATTTTTGTGTTAGTGAACAAAACATATAAAATTTTTTCTCAAAAAAGGTAAGGCCATTTTTGGTTCGTTTTCGGCGTTTGCCTAAGTGGCACGTTGTCGGTTTTTGCGTGTTTTACTTCACAAGTGGGGTGTCCCCCGGCGGTGTCTTCCGGATACGATTGTGTTTCCGTGCGGTATTTTCTAAATTATTTATCTCTTGACAGCTAAGTCAAAGCCAGTGTGCTGATTTTGTTGGTAGCTACTGTCGCTACCTGTAGTTGTCTAGCCCTCCGTATAGGTCTAGGACTTATATGGAGGGTGAGGTTCACTCTAAACCGGGTCCCCGGTGTAGTAAGGGACAAGGACTCTATGCTAAGATAAGCACCATAGCCCTAGCGTCGGCTCAGCGCGCATTAGAACAAGAGAATGTCTTTGTTGATGGTGAGATGCCTCCTCCAGCATCAGTGACAGCTTCGGCGGTGTCGTCGGCTCCGGTGCCCGTGGCATCTTCCTCTGCCCGCCGTGCGGCTCCAGCTGTGGCTGCTCCCAGTTGCCCTCTCCTGCGGCATCTCATGTGTCGACTGTTCCAGTGAGTAAGGCTTCTAATCATCCCTTATCAATGCAGGATAAGCTGAAGATGAGGTTGCAATCGATGAGAGGTGCCTCCTTCAAGGCCTCTAGCTCCAGCCTGGTCTCGCGTGCCCGTATTGAGAGAAGGAACGCTACCCTCATTAAGGCTCTTCCAAAGGATGTTGCTGCTGATCCTCTGATTGCTAAGCAACCTTATGTTCTCCCTGGTTGGCGAGGAGCCGCTCCTGGGGGACTCATTCAAAACCCCCAGCCGAGCTGGCAGACGGTCCTGGGCAAATCGGGAGTCAAACGGCGTGCGGCGAAACTGATTGGCAATGCAGCTAAAAAAGGGCTTGACTAACTCTATGTCGTCCAACCCTTCGCACCTCTGTCTCTGGATGACCAGGATGATGTTATGGATATTGGGACTGAGCCCTTAAACTGCGAAGTGCCTGCTGTAGGTGGATCTGATGCTCCTAAAGGACCAAAGCCGCGTCCTATCACAATACCCAATGTTAATAATGTCTCAGCTATGGAGGAGCAGTTACTGATGGTGGTACCGGAGGACGGCTTTGAATTCCGTACCGCTCTCTCGGGAGATCTGCGGATTTATCCGAAGAATGCAGACATGCATAGAGCCATTACTAAGGGGCTAAATGAGTTGTCCGTGGCATATACTCACTTCTGCCTCAAGGAGGATAGGAACTTTAGACTAGTTTTAAAGAACTTGGCTTCATTCACGCCACCGAATTTGATCAGAGAGGAGCTACCCAAACTTGGGCATACGGTTACTCACTTTTACAAACCTTCTGTTAGGCAAGTCGGATAGCCGGCAGGAAGGCGTGGAGCCCATGAAGCAAAACGTGTGGTTTGTGGAGATCAAGCAAGCCCCGAATAACGCTGATGCCTTGCTAATTAAAAAAAATTGGCAGGCAGAAGGTCTCAGCTGAGTTAAAGCGTGACTCAAATACGGTCAAGCAATGCTTTCGTTGCTTTGGCTTCAACCATACCAAGAATTATTGTCTGAAGCCGCCATCTTGTGGCAGATGCGGTCTGGATCATTGGACAAGGTCGGAGGTTTGCCTGGCCATTGCTACTGATGACCTTGTTTGCCCTAACTGTGGTGGTAACCATGCGGCGTACGACGAGAAGTGTCGTATTTACGCCAAGAAGCTTAGGATTGTGGCGCCCAAGATTCCGCAAGGGCCTGCCCAGGCTAATAGGCAAAGAAGGGTCCAGTCTTCTATTCCCTCGGCGCTTCTGCAACATGGTGTCTCATACGCCCAAGCCTCAAGAGCACAAGTAACTTCTGCTCTTGCACAACAAGGTGAAGTGCACTCTCGCCCTTGGTCTTCCCAGAGGTCATTCAACTTTCAGGAGGATGATTTCCCTGCCCTTAATTCAAGGCGTTCCTCGGGCATTCCTATTCATCATAGCCTTCCGTCTACTGAGGCTCCCTGGGACATCTCAAAAATCACGAGCATGCTGTTAGCTCTTAAAAATGCGTTAGATGACCTCGCTTCTTCCATGGCCACCATCTCTCTGGTTGTTAGGGACCTACAAAAGCAGAGTAACGCCAGGTCTCATCTGCAGAAATGACTACCTTAAAGATAGCCATTTGGAATGCCAGGAGTCTCCTTGCCTGTCGGGAGGAGCTCCTGGTATTTCTTCACCAAAACTGCATAGACATCCTGTTGGTCTCAGAAACATTTCTACGTTCTGGCAGCTACTTTAATATTCCTGGATACGACACATATAGAGCTGACTTTCCTGGTGTAGTGCCCAGAGGAGGCCGTGCTGGTTAGCAGCAAACTTGTCCACCATCATCACCGGCCTGTTTGTCTAAGAGTGATTCAGCTTGCCAGGATCACCGTCTCCACTTCATTGGGGGAGATTGATATTGCAGCTACTTATCTCCCGCCGAGACTCTCCTGGTCTCTAGAGAATTTTGAGAACCTAATTTCTCTTTGTGGTGACCGATTCCTCCTGGGTGGTGACTTCAATGCTAAACATCAAGCCTGGGAAAACAGTAGAGCTGACTCGAGGGGTTTGCTGCTTAGTGATGCTGCTGACAGCCTGGGTGCTCAAGTGCTGGCCACAGGACGTCCCACCTGTTACCCGGAGAGCGGAAGGACTCCGTCTGCTCTTGATTTTGCTCTGTTCAAGGGCATTCACAGAAGAAGACTGACCATCACGGAGTCTTTTGAGCTCAGCTCTGATCACCTCCCTCTGATTGTGCAGCTCCAGCTTGTGGGACACTGTGTGCCGGCCAGGAAATTCCTACTTCCCCCTTGGTCGGATATTAGTATCTTCAGAAGTAAACTGGATGACTCCCGTCATCTCCAGATGGATTTGAACACCACTGAGGATGTGGAGGATGCAGCTAAGTCATTGCATACAAAAATAGCGTCGGAGAGTAGAGTTGACAGAATTAAGGACATCTTGGAAGCCCCTCATCAACTGTCAATGCCTGTTTCTCCCATCCGCTTCCCTGAAGTCAAGTGTAGGATCCGTACAATGAAAAACCGGAAGGCTCCTGGGCCGGATGGGGTCACATCGCGGGTGTGTAGGTTGCTCCCTGATCGAGCAATTCTCTTCTTGGTCTTGATATACAACGCTGCTCTGCGGTTAGGCCACTTTCCCAGAGTCTGGAAAAATACTAATGTGGTGATGATACGCAAGCCTGGGGACCGCCCAGCGATGCCGACAGCTATCGTCCGATAAGTCTCTGCCTTTCTGCCTTTGGCAAGATTCTAGAACGGTGTATCCTCAAGACGCCTGAAGTTCAGCAAGCGTTTCCTGACCATCAATTTGGTTTCAGAAGGCAGCATGGCACGCCTGAGCAGCTCCATAGGATTGGCGGCTTCATTTTGGACATCTTTCCAAATTAAACATGATTTAATAAATCGTTTCGTTAAAAAAAAAAAAAAAAAAAGCGGAAGGCTGGTTCCAATAAATAGGATGTCTCGACATGGGAAGAATGTAGGAACCAGTAATACAAATGGAGCTACTATTGTCAAAGGAATTCATCATCGTTGCAATCCTCGAAAGTTATTATTTCAGACGCGAGACTGGAGTCAACCGCTATGAGGACACCACCTCCACGTCTGATAGGCCGATCCAGCCGATATATCGTGAACACCGCTCGAAAAACTGCTGAGCTCAGAATGTCCGGCTTTAACCTAGTTTCTGTGAACACAATAACCTGGGACGCAAACGAGAGACTATCTGATTACAATTTGGAAAGCTTTCTACGTAAACCTCTTGCATTCTGATAGAAGATAAAGCGAATGTCGACTTAATCCTACGGGACGGCGATTCTTTTTCTTAGCGTCGCACTCATGGTACAGGTATAAAATGGTAGAGCTTCCATTTTTATACCCTTGCAGGGTATTATTATTTTAGTCAGAAGCTTGCAACGCAGTGAAGGAGACATTTCCGACCCTAAAAAGTATATATATTCTTGATCAGCATCAACAGCCGAGTCGATCTAGCCATGTCCGTCTGTCCGTCTGTCCGTCTGTCCGTCTGTCCGTCTGTCCGTCTGTTTCTACGCAAACTAGTCTCTCAGTTTTGAAGCTATCTGAATGAAACTTTGCAGATAGTCTTCTATATGCTCTCACTACTATATAAGTCGGAACGGGCCGGATCGGACGGCTATATCATATAGCTGCCATAGGAACGATCGGTAAATTTTAATGAAAAAAATTGTAACTTAACCAATTTTTAAGATATTTGCATAAAATTTTAGATCTGACCATTTGGTTATATTTCAAAATTTCGGTTTTAATTTTATCAAAATCGGACAAGTATATCATATAGCTTCCATAGGACCGGTCGGAAAATTTTAAGAAAAAAAAAATCTAACTAAGCCAATTTTCCACATATTTTCATAAAATTTTAGACGTAGCCATTTTGTATTATTCCAGAATTTCGGTTTTAATTTGATCAAAATCAGACCACTATAACATATAGCTGCCATAGGAAAATATATATCTGTTTGGCTTTGTTGCTAGCAACATTTTTCGCCAGCAACACTCTGGCAACATTTATTTTATGACAGTACCCGGAAAGCGAAAAAGTCAGAACATTTTTCTTCTTTTTTATCTACTTACTGCAAGGGTATTTAAACTTCGGCATGCCGAAGTTAGCTTCCTTTCTTGTTTTTCTATAAATTCTTAGTTTATTTCTATGACAGATATAGTTGACTGATACTCGTAAGACGACCTGGAAAGATTTATGCATATAACTTTAAAACAAAGGACTAGTTTACTTAGAATTGACTGGGCTTTTGATGCGGATCAAGAATATATACACGTTATAGTGTCGGAAAAGACTCCTTCACTGTGATTATAATTATATGATTAGCTTTTGCGATGACAATCAATAAAGGGTAGGTAGGTATAAGGGGTGAGGTTTTCTTTAAATTAAGTTAACCTCCAATTAGAGCTTAGCTCCGTTTTGATCCACACCCTCGTTTTGGTCGTAGACATTTAGGTAAGCCAGGATGGCTTACTGTCTGCCTTCCCACTTCCCCAAGTGACCCGATTTGGTATGCTCCGAAGTGACGCGCTCTTATCTGGTTGAAAGCCGGGCAGTGACACAGTAGATGGTCCGGTGACTCCTGCTGTGTCTTTATGCACGGTCAACTGCTGCAACCTGGACACTTTCCAAAGGAAACACAACACGGTTACGGCATTTTTAGATATCCAGCAAGCCTTTGACCGAGTTTGACATCCTGGTCTGCTAGCCAAACTCAAGGGAATAGTCCATCATCAGCTTTTTGAGCTGATTGGCAGTTTCTTGAAGGACAGAGCCTTTCAAGTTGTGCAGGATGGGATGTCCTCCTCGACTAGACCCGTCCTTGCTGGAGTTCCTCAAGGCAGCGTGCTGGGCCCTACTCTTTATACCCTGTTTACCCATGATGCCCCACTGATCTCTGAGAGGCATAACAACAGTCTGTGCATTGCCACCTTTGCGGGCGATACTGCCATCCTAGCTAGGTCTGAGTGTGTGTATGAGGCAACGGCTCGGCTGCAGATATTCCTCAAGAAATTTGAAAATTGGTGTTGCAGGTGGAACATAGCAGTCAACCCGAGTAAGTGCACCACTGTCACCTACACTCTGCGTAAGGACTCCAGCCCTGGTGTGTTTATGCACGGTCAACTGCTCCCTCAGAGCAAGGAGCACTGTTATCTGGGCCTTGTCCTGGATCGCAGGCTTACATTCGCCTCGCATATTAAGAAGACTAGGAGGAAACTGGAAGACGCCTCCCGGATATTGAGCTGGCTAACTCATGCGCGCACTAAATTGAGCCTAGCCAACAAAAGGCGGGTATATTGGCTATTCTGGCTCCGATCTGAAAAATATGGTCTGGCGTCTAAGTCCAACCTGCAGAAGATAAGAACGTTCCAAGCTAAATTCTTAAGGCTTAAGGCCGAAATCATGATATCCATCGGGATGTTCAAATTCCACTAGTGGGTGATGTGATCAATGAGGCTGCACGCAAACACAGGACCAGACTAAGGTTTCACCCCAACCCGCTGGCAAGGGCGGCAGCATCTGTGCGGGCCAGACGTAGACTGAGGAGGGTCACATTAAACCAGCTACCAAGCCGCAGATTCATTTAGATACAAGTAGTTAGGACCAGGCGGCTGCTGTGCCTGTCAATTACCAATTGTATGCAATTCTTATTATCGGAGAAACTATATACAAATTGCTCAAATGAGTAATAGTTATAGTTTAGTGTTTAGCAGCAGCACTACTAAAACATGATTTAATAAATCTTTTCGTTAAAAAAAGGGATACTACATATTTCCAGTCACGAGATCTGGTGGTCGTTCGAACGAAGTTTTCTTCGCACAAGTTGTCAGACTCATTTACTACTTTACATGGAAGATCTGGTCCTTCGAGCCAGATCTTCGAGGAATAGTTTAGTATCGACAGCTAAGTAGTACCACTTATTCGACGACATTTTACCAGTGTAAGCCGTTTGCCGCCCCAATTGAATTTTTCCTTTCCAGATTGAAACAAACATACATGTATACATATATTGTGCAGTTCTTTAATTCTACATACATCTTGTTTTGTGTCATTTTTTGATAAAAACAACCAGTGTTTTATTATAATTCTTTGATTTGGCGATTAATATAGATCCCGTTCACTTCGTGTGCATGCAGCTATTCTGTTTTGTATATTTAAATATTATTATTTTCACATTTTAGTTGTGCTGCTAGTGTTTGCTTTTGCATTTTTTCCATTCCTCTTTGTGCCTTCTCCGTTTAGCTTGCGCCGTCGCGACAGCTAAACGAAAAGCTTGCTCCCACGCTCACCCGCTCACCCGCTCTCTCACTCTCCCGTTTTTTCGGTGCAGCTGCACTCTTATCTCTCCTTACGCAAAGGTACAGTGGTAAGTCCAAATAATGTCCGCTATAGTCTGTGTCGTTAAAACCTGTAAAAAGGTTATTACCTCTGCTGACCTTACAATCGGCTGCTGGCTGTGCGACAACATCATGCATGCCAAGTGCATTGGTGTTGGGGCTCGGGCGGTAGACGATGTAAGAAAAAATATCGGTCTGTGGTACTGTTGTAAGGCCTGTCGCGAGGTTGAAAGGGAGATGATGTCTTTTATACGGCAAACCAAAACGGTTTTAAAGACGTATTATTGAGTTTTCGCAAAACTCAAGATATATTCTTGGCGCTGGATACTCAATTTAATAGCCTAAACCTATTAAATGAGTCTCCTAGGCGCAAAAAATCCGCTACTGGTCGGCAGCATCTAGACGGATCCCTAAACCCCGCTGCGGGCTCCCAACAGCTGCCTCCCTAGGCTAAGCCATCGACCTCAGGTCTGAATCCTAGGGTTCTGAGGTCGACTGGCAGAAAAGATTCGGTACCCGAATGTGCCGCGGGAGGGACCGTGCCCCCGGTGATTTCCGTAGTGTCCCCTGGGCGGTCTCAAATATTGACCCCTCAGAGCCCCATTAATTTACCTGCCCAGGGTGTCAGGCCCGGACTACCGGCCGATATTGGCAATGCAGACATTCAGTCTGTATCGCCAAAAGCCCTTATAGCTGTCCCACCTACGAAACAGATTTTTGTTTCGTGGCTCCCCCTTCTCAGACATCGGAAGATGTAATTGCCTTTATCCAAGGCAAAACTGGAGCCGAAAATAATAAACTTAAGGTGGAAAAATTCAAATTTTCTTATGCCAGGGACATTTCGTCTTTCAAAATGAATGTCCCAAACGAACTCTTTGACACAATATGTTCGACCAAATTCTGGCCTGAATACGTTGTCGNTAACAAATCCCCTTTCTATTTCCTATCAGAATGCAAGAGGCTTACGTAGTAAGCTTCCCAAATTGTATTCTGATAGTCTCTCGTTTGCTTCCCAGGTTATTGTGTTCACAGAAACTTGGTTAAAGCTGTATTCACGATATATAGGCTGGATCGGCCTATCAGGCGTGGAGGTGGTGTCCTTATAGCGGTTGACTCCACTCTAGCGTCTGAATTAATAACTTTCGAGGAGTGCAACGATGTTGAATTCCTTTGTGTTAAGCTATCAGTCAATGGTAGCTCTATTTTTATTACTTGTTCCTACATCCCTCCTATGTCGGCACTTCCTATTTATTGGAATCATTTTTCCGCAATTCAGATGGTTTCCAATCGACTTTCGAATAGGGACCATTTAGTAGTTCTTGGTGATTTGAATATCCCAGGGGCTATTTGGTCCTAAACCAATTCCTCCAATACACATTTTACCACCACACAGCATGATTTTATTTCTGGCGTGTTCGACATTTCGCTGTCTCAAGTCAATCATGTACGAAATTCCCAAGAGCGCTTGCTGGATCTCGTTGTAAGGCCCAGTTCTCCGAGGACCCAAACAGTTTTATAATTTTGTTTTGTTCGCTTTCCTTTGAAAATACTACCGTAAAAAATGATCATTGCGCAGTTTTTTCAAACCACTTACTCTAATTCCAACGACTTAACGAAAAGCTCTATCCTTTCAGATCTTTACCGGCTTATTTGCCAGGTCCCGGCGAAATACCCGGCTGTCTGCTTAGGTATTGTGCCGACGCCCTGTGCAAACCCCTTCTAAATTGTTTACCTTGTCCTTAGAAACCTCCCACTTTCTCCTTGTTTGGAAGGAATCATTTATTATTCCTCTCCACAAAAAAGGTAGCAAATCAGATGCCAATAACTATAAAGGGATCTCTAAGTTGTCGGGCATCGCAAAACTATTCGAAAAAATCATTACTCCTCACTTGCAGCACCTGTGTAGATCAATTATTTCTCCATCCCAACATGGATTTATAAAGCGAAGATGAACGACTAATAATCTTTTGGAGCTCACTTCCTTTATAATAAGGGGCTTCCATAAAAACTTTCAGACAGACGTAATCTATACTGATTTCAGGAAAGCCTTCGACTCTGTCAACTATTCTCTGCACGTTCGGAAACTCGACTTAATGGGATTTCCGGTTGATCTTCTTAGTTGGATCTCAGGTTATCTAAATGACAGGACGCAAAGGGTCCTATTTAAAATCCCCTTATCTGATGTTCTCAGGGTTACTTCTGCCGTCCCGCAAGGAAGCCATTTGGTCCCTTGCTGTTTACATTATTTATTAACGATCTGGCCAAAGTTCTGACTAACTCCAGAGTACTTATGTATGCGAACGACGTCAAACTTTGCGTGTAATATACGGAGGCCTCCTGCCAGTCTGATTTACAAACAGATCTTAACAATTTTCAAGCATGGTGCAGTGCAAACCTATTAAACTTAAACGGCTCTAAATGCAAGCTTATGACATTATCTCGTGTCGCTTCCAAGCTTGCAACTTACACGCTGAACTGCTGCTCTGGAAAGAATTGCTTTAGTTGACGATTTAGGTGTCCGTCTGGATCCTAAGCTTGACTTCATTGATCATATTTCATGCATGGTAAATAAAGCCAGAGGTGTGCTTGGATTTATTAAACGTTGGTCGAAAGAATTCAATGACCCGTACGTTACAAAATCTCTATATATTTCTTTAGTTCGTCCCATCTTAGAATATTGATCTTGCGTTTGGAGCCCCAGTTTGGGGTCCACAGTGAACGCATTCAGCCGGTTCAAAAGAACTTTTTACTTTTCGCTTTACGCGGCTTAAACTGAGATGCAAACCAGAGGTTACCATCCTATTCTAGTAGACTCCTCCTTATTAACTTACCATCCTTATCCAACCGTAGAACCAATGCATTACCTTTATTTATATTCATATCTACCATATCTATAACGATTTGTACATAATAATTTTAAACTAAGTTAGCCTTCCTAAACTAAAAACATTAATACTATATTACTTTGTACTCATGCAAGCAAACAATCTGGCAGCACGCCAGTAGTTACTTCCTCGAATTCCTTTTCTATATTTTCATCTTTCGCGCCAACTAACACCTTACGCGAACAAGCACGTGCTTGATGTCATACGGGCCTCTTGACTGTACTGATCGTAGTGTATCAACGTTCAAGAAAAGTCGATGTCTGATTAGCGACGGGCGTTCACATAGAATATGTTCTGGTGTTTCTTGCGCCATCTCACGGAATCTGCAGGTGTCAATTTCTGATCGTTAGTTTCTTAAGGTAGTATCTAAGGCTCCAGTGACCCGTTAGGTAGCCTGTTAGAGTGCGAATTTCGCTCTTTGTTAGGTTGATGATGCGTTTTGATCGCGTCATCTAGGGGACGAGAAAATGTTTGGCTTGTCTCAGCCCTGCACTGTCGGACCAGTGACGATTTATCTTCGCTTCCTCCCATTTCCTGAGCAGTTCTCTTTTGTGTCCTTTGGATAGTCCACAGAACGGTTCAGGGCCGATTAATGGTGTCATCGCTCCGCGTTTAGCTAGGGAGTCTGCCACCTCGTTTCCTATGTGGCGTTCATGCCCTGGCACCCAGCCTACCGTTAAGGTATTTTTGGAGGCAAGGGCATTCAGCTGCAGGAAAGACTTCTCTAGTCCGGATGAGATCGTAGAGGAACTCAGCACTATGAGCGCTGCCTGACTGTCAGAGTAGATCTAAATCTGTGCGCCCTGCATTTTCCTGCGAATGCATTCACGAGCTTAGATTTCTATAGCGTGTATCTCTGCTTGGAAAATGGTTGGCGACTTTCCCATGGCTATGGATTTGTTGAACCTTGGTCCGAAAATACCAGCCCCGGTGTCAGCGTTATCCAGTTTCGACTTGTCAGTGTACCATGATTGCGATACACTGGGCAGAGATATTGATTTTGCTTTCCATTCATTCCTAGTGTACAGGACTACAGAGAAGTTTCTGTGGAAAACAAGTTTTGGTTTCTGTTCGTCAGTTAAGCGCAAAATGGGCTCGTTTAGTAGGGGTTCAAGAACGCTAAAATGCCCAGTAAGATCACCGTTTTCTATGTTGGTGATGTTTTAAAGGCGAAGTGACCCCATGCAGGCCTCCTTTCTCAGGGTAATTATTTAAGGGGGTATGCCAGTTATGACTCCCTGTGTTGCAGTGGGACATGTCCGGATGGCTCCAGTGATGCCAATGCAGACTAGTCGTTTTAGTTTCGTGATTGCAGCCGCAGCTGTCCTCTGGGTAGATTTCGTCCACCAAGCAAGCGATGCATAGGTTGAGATCGGTTTTACCACAGACCAGCAGATCATTTTGAGGCTTAGGCCCCATGTTCTACCAAATAGCCTGTTGCAAGCAAAGTTTGCTTGAGTGGCTTTGTTTATAGTCTTTTCTAGGTGTGCATTACAGTAGGCATGGCGTCGAGTGTGACTCCCAAGTAGTTAGCCTCAACCGAAAATTCAATGATGGACCCATTTAGGGATGGTCTGGTTATGGAAAGAGACCTTTTCCCTGTAAATGGGACTAAAACTGTTTTTGACGGGTTTATGAACAATCCGTTGTCCTGACACCATCACTTGGCTATAATGCTGCATGCGGTCCGAGATGGTTTGCTCATGCCAGCCCACTATATAAACGACTAGATCATCAGCATAGCCCTGGGTGGGGAGCCCTAAATTGTTGAGCTCATACAGTAGCTCGTCGGTGACCAGAGTCCACAGGAGAGGGGAGAGTACTCCCCCTTGAGGGCACCCCCTTGTGGCTGTGATTGAGGTAATGGTTCCTCCAAGGTCTACAGTAATGATTCTGGACTTAAGCATTTCCAGAATCGACCTGATAATGGGTGTGGAGATATTTTTACGTACAAGAGAGGAACGAATAGCATCGTATGACGTATTGTCAAAAGCTCCTGAGATGTCTAAGAAGGCACCTAGTGCTATCTGTTGAGCGCCAATGGTACGCTCCGTATGTGAGTATGGGTTTTACAACCGCTGCACTATGGGTAATTTGACCACTTTTGGTGACCAAAACCCATTTTCATCAGCTGATAAAACAACTGTTGCATTTGCAAAGCACGCGCGCCTCTCATTTAAAGATTTGTTTGCTCAAGTTCAAGTGATCAGAAGGACAAAACTAAACAATATAACTAAAATTTTTGAAATGAGTTCGAATCTGTGTGTTTTGTATTATGTGTTTGTGAGCGTCATTTGTAAAAAAAAATCGTGTTGTCCCCTTAATAAAGCAAAAATCTAAGTAGCCCTGCAAGTGCATATTTTGGATAAAGTCTCATGTTCCGCAAGGGATTTAAAGTGAGTCCAGAAGAGTCCATCCATGAGATGTATTGTATGTTGTAGAGGATTAAATTTTTGTCGATATAAATGTTATTAAAAATATCACTTTTTACGATTTTGCGAGAATTTTTCATTTTTAGGACATAAACTCAGTTTGGCAAACGCAGATTTGTTTGGCAAGTGGCACGAATCGAGGGGAAAAGTCGCAAAGGAGAATGCTGTGTTTAATTTTATTAAAGATGCCATATCAGAAGTAGATTTTGACCAGTACAGCGATATTATAGACAAAGCGAGTAAAAAATGTTGCTACTGCTTGACTGCTCGGCGAGCATTTTCCGATCCCCATGTTTTTTTAAACATCACTGGCATCGATGAGCAGCTCATTTCCAATTTTCGAACAATTTTAGTTTGCCTTTCATGCCAGCTGTCAATTGCAGTTTCAAAATTCCAAGCCTTCTGTTACAGAACTGCTGAGATGGTCATTGAGAAATACCCCAATGACAGCCAGTGTTCATAAAATTCTAATTCACGCAAGTGATATTATTGAAAACAGTGTGCTTCCTATTGGCTATTTCGGAGAGGAAGGAGCGGAATCTCGCAATAAATTTTATAAATCTGATCTTCTGCATCACGCCAGAAAATGTGGGAGGGTTGAAAATTTAACAGACGTGTTTCAGCGAGCTACAGATACTTCTGATCCGATTATTTCTTCAGTGAATTTGGATAGAAGAATTTAGCGACAGAAAAGAATGTTTCTTCCATTAGATGTTTTGGCCCTATTAGAATGCCCATCAAGTCCCGATGACCCCACCGCGGGTGAGGATGAAAGCTCTTTTAATGTTGTGGACTTCGTACATCAATATAATATTGAGTTGGAGAACGAAGAACAGGACTTTTTCTAAAAGGTGTGTAGGGAAAATATATGTCTTAATATACATTGTTAATAGTCTTTCATTACAGGGCCACAAGATGCTTTAGATGGGCTTTATGTTACTTTAATATTACTTTACTTATGTTACTTTACGTTGTTAAAGGCGTGCCACGCCCACTATTTTCCAAAAATTATAACTTAATACTGTCACAGAACTTTTATTTACTTTTTAATTAATTCTCTAAACAAAAATGGGCGGTGCCACGACCAATATCTACCGATAAAAGATATTGGTCAACTTAATCCGATGCAAAAAACAGAAGTCAAAAATCTTGCTCCGTTCTTGAGTTATTAATTTTGGTCACCAAAAATGGTAAAATTACCCATAGTGCGCTGTGTGGAGCCATATTATTATCTTGGGGTTGATGTCCCAGTTTTTCCCGAACATCTTCCTACAGGAGTAGAATAAAATGCTTGCTGTCTTCACTCTTTCGTTGATGTTTTGTTTTCATGATAGCTTCGTATCGAGTACCTCTCAAAGATACTTTGCTTGTGATAGCTTTGTGATAGCTCTAGCTCTGTACCATCTATCTTTGGTTTAATGAATCTAGGGATCTTAGTTATCTTTGTGAAGAGCATACTTGGGATTATGCCAAACCCACAGGCCCATTGGTTGAGTTTTTTCAGCGCCCTTGTCATTAGTTCGTTGTTGACGTCTGGAAATGGTCTTGAAGTGAGTAGACCTACGTCACCTGCGTATGCTACCACTTTAACTCCTTCGCTATTAAGTTATCTTAATATATCGTCCATGTCCCTTAGGTGTGCCCCTCATCACATACCTCGTGTGATGAGTGCCACTCAGTTTGGCTGTTATCCTCCTGCTCGTAAGCATTGCGCCGATCCATTTTCTGATGCCTTCTTCAACTTCAATCTTGTTGAGGGAGCTGAGGATTGAATCTGCGTTTACGTTATTGAAGGTGCCTTCGATGTCTAGGAAGGTGGCCAACGTGTAGTTTTTATATACCAGTGCCTTTTCTATGTATCAAACTACTTCGTGTAGTGCTGTCTCCGTGGATCTACCTTTCCTGTATGCATGCTGTGCTTCGGCAAGGTTTTTCTCCGTTTCTCTGATATGGATATCTAGTATCCGTTCCAGCGTTTTCATCAGGATTGGATCAGGCTGATCGGCCTGTAGTCCTTGGCTTGGATGTGTCCTCTTCATCCTGGTATAAAGACTAGTTTTGCTTCCTTTCTCGGAAGTGGTATGTGTGCTATTTAATGCATGTTTGGAAGATTGCTTGCAGCCATTTTCCAATGCATGCTTTTGTTGCCTGCAGCATTGCTGGTATGATTCCGTCCGGTCCCGGATTTTTTTACTTGTTGAAAGAGGCTATCGCCCATTGGATTCTTTCAATGGTGACGATATCTTCGACTCGAAGCTGGTGTTCCTCCATTTGGCTTTCCACTGTCCTCGTTTCTTCTTTCTGGTTACCTGGGAAGTGTGTGCCCAGCAGGATTTCCAGTGTCTCTTCTGCTGACGAACTTCCTGTGCCGTCAGACCTGTTTAGAAGCGTGGGGCCTGTATGCCCCTTGGGTAATATTTTGCTCAATCTAGCCGTATCTTTGATTCCTTCCAGTGATTCGCAGTAATTACTCCAAAAGTTTTTGGTTCCGTAACTTGTATTAAAGGCCTTCCTTGCCTTTTTCCTGAGATCGCTTAGCTCTTTGTTTCACCATTGTGGGTATGTCTTCTTGGAGTACGTTAGTCTGCACGACTTTTCGTACGCGTTGTTGAGAATATTCGTAAAGTCCTCGACTTTCTTGCTTATTCCACCCGGGGTGAGTCCTACCTTGACCCTCCTGCTCTTCACCTTTGACTGTACAATCTCTCCATATTTGTTCCAGTCTATGTTGCGGGGGTTGCGCTTCGGTGCCGTCTCGCTGGTCGGCATCGAAATTTCAAAGAATATACATCTATAGTCTGAAAAAGAGTTTTTTGTCGAAACCCTCCAATTTCGTACCTTATAGTTACTGTGCTCTATTTGGAGCGTTATATCTAAGACCTCTTCCCATCCTTGAAATTCCTCCGAACTCGGAAAAATGAAGCTGAGAGTTTCTCCTCTATTACATTCTTGGACGTTGATGCACTACGATCAGTACACTCAAGTGGCCCGTATGACACCAAGCAGGTGCTTGTTCGTGTTAGGTGTTAGTAGGCGCGAAAGATGAAAATATAGAAAAGGAATTCGAGGAAGTAACTACTGGCGTGCCGCCAGATTGTTTGCTTGCATGCGTACTAAGTGGGTTAGTATTAACGTTTCAAGTTTAGGAAGGCTATCTACGTTTGAAATTATTATATACAAATCGTTATATTATTATTATTATTATTATTACAAAGGCCTTGTTGCACTGCGACCAGAAGTTAGATCTTTTGTACCGGCCTGTAGGATTAGGGTAGAGCTTCTATACCGAGGCTTCTAATAAAAGAGAGCACTTTGGTAGGGTCTATTTGTTCCCAAATCCTGTAGGGGGGAATGAGTTCACCTCCTAGATGTTGAAGACGACGTCGGATTAGCGAGGGGCATTCACATAGAATATGTTCTGATGTTTCTTGCTCCATCTCACAGAATCTGCAGGTGTCGGTTTCTGAAAGTTTTAATTTCTTAAGGTGGTACCTAAGGCTGCAATGACCTGTTAGGT
>VNJU01006484.1:0-28906 GCA_008042675.1 Drosophila seguyi | reverse complement strand
TGGGATTGGGCTTGGGCCTGGGCTTGGATTTCTGGCCGCATTTTCGCTCAATTGTGCGACGACGCTCAAAGAGAGATCCCCCGAATGCTCAGTGGCTGGCTCGACCACAACCACAGGCAAACCAGAATGCAGTGAGGGCACAGGCGGCAACGGCAACCCGATCCCGAGCTGTATAGCTGTAGCTGTAGCCAAGTGGCTCTCGGCTGCGGCCAAGACCAGGGTCCAGTTCCAGTTCAGTCTCAGTCAGCGAGTCGGCGGGCGTTGAGTTGGATTGAGTGTGAGTGCGAGTGCGATTGTGCGGTGCGCGTCGAGTCAGCGAGTCAGCGAGCGTTGAGCAGCAGCGGCAGCAGTAGCAGTAGCAGCAACAGCAACAGCCAACACTGGCAACAGCAACAGCAACACTACCGAGCAACAGCAACACAAGCCACGGTTCCGGTCCGCGTTCCCCTCGGGAGAAGTAACCCAAAAACACAAGATACGAAAACCGTCGGAAAAACAGAGCTCCCGAAAATGCCGCCTCTCAGAAACAAGTAGCTCCAGAAGATAAGTTGAACCACGAACTGCTAGCCTGGCATGGCCACCACCACATCACCCGGCCCCACCAGGACAACCACCAAGATATCCCTGCCGGTCTCGGGATCAGGATCAGGCACAGGCACCGGGGAATCCCCCGCTGGAATAATGCCCATGGCCGTGGTGCCAGTGCCGTCGCATCTGCAGCTGCTGGGCAGCTCTGCCGGAGGCGTTGGCCAGCCGTCGGCAATGACGCCCATGTCGCCCACGGCAGCGTCTACAGGTGAGTTATTTTATAAAAGAGATCTGGTAAAAGAGAGAACTAAGGATATAAGAACGCCATATTCCTTGTCTTAAAGGATTTTTTATTATTTTCTAGACCCCTTTTAGTTAGTGACCTTAAAAATGCATTAATCAATTAATTTGGAATGTTTTTATTTTGTTCACACTCCACATTTAGAAAGCAGAGTATTAAAGCAAATCATTTAGTTTTATAATCACTTTAGCCGGATGTGTTAGTAATATATAGCGTTTAAAAAATCAACAAAAATATTTCTTAAAACCTTAACAAATCATTCTTTTGTAATATGAAAATTCTCGTATATATGCATTTTGTGTTAGAATTATTTTGTTGGAAAGAATATCTACCATTTATTAAATATAAATATAATCACTGAGAACAATTATCGATTTCCCACATTGAATATAATGTACAACTTACAATATAGTAATCATTAAAAATATAATATATAAATATATTAAAAATAATTGCTTTCAAAAATAATTTATAATTAATTTTTACTTTTTTTACGATATTTATTAAACTGTACAGAGATGGGAATACTTTATTGTTTAATAACAATATGAATATTAGTTTAAAATTAATTAAATGTAAAGCCTTTTGTAGCTTTCTTTACAGTAACTCAGATAGCTTCTAAAGTTGCTTCAGTTCACTGCAAACACTTAAATTCCTTCTGAAAGGTGTCCAATGTATCTCAAGTTATTCTTTTCCCTTGTCACTGAACTTCCTGCAAATATTTTGTGTTAATATTGTTAATAATATTCCCAAACCAGCGATATGACTGCGTTATCCGCCGATGTTGCTCGTGTTGTGCTGCTGTTGTGCTGCACGCTCCATGAGAGCCGCAAGTTTTTGGGGCGAATTCCGTGAACTGACAGGGATATCGGGGAATTGGGGGCCCGAAACAGTTTAAGACAAAAGCCAGCCACAAGAAACTGGTGGCACTAGTCAAATGCCTGCTGGAAAAGTGCAATGATTTGGAAATTTCACAACAGCAGCAGCAGCAGCCGCAGCAGCGACACTGCTGCAGCAGCAACACACACAGCACACACAACAGACTACACACAACTGTGGCAACTGTTTTGGTCTTTCGCACATCAGTGGCAATTTGTTTTGCACAAGTATGGGTTGTCAAATAAAATTAGTTCACGTCGCCGGCCATCGAATGTATCTGCAAGATACACACTGAGCCCCGTCCCGGATGGAGGGGGCAACCAAAGCTTTGACTTGTCTCTAGAAGGTGTTGGAAGTTGCACAATAAATAAATAATTATAAAAAGAGCTCAGGGAAGACGAGAGACTAAGAGCGAGAGATAGAGAGAGAGGGGAACCCCGACCGGAGACGGGAACTGGCTACGAGGCATACTCGTTGTACATTGAAGTTTAAGCATAGGGCAGAAACCATACTTAGGGGTCTCGGGTTTCGTGGTGCGTGTATTCGCATTATTCTTAGAAAGCCAAGCGTATAAAAGGTGTGCACAATGATTTTGAAGACTGCCCCGGTTCTTCGCTTCGAAATGCATATGCCAGGGCCCGGAGAGCTCCTTACGTTACTTCTTGCCTCGCGTTACGTACTCCTATATATGCAGATGTGTGTCATCCAAGTTGGAATCGTGGGTTATCATTTCACGAGTGCTACGGGTTTTCTTTTCCAAGAATCTGTCAAAAAAGGGAAATAGAGAGTTAAGTGTGTCAACTGGTTAAATGTTGTGTTGTGGTTTTGTTTTATGTATGTAAGTCCTAGTAATTAGTAGTAAATTCGAAGTATTAAATTAATTATTGATAAGACCATTTTCTATTTACATATAAATTTTCAACTCTATTGTACTTTTAATGCCTTTACAAGATCCAAATTTAAGTTTATCTAAAATATTTCCTTCGATTAGCTGACTAAAGTAGTAAATTAAATTTAAAAATAATCTCTGTGTATTACTTTAGGTAATTTGTGTTATTTACACCTGGTAAATTCCCATAAATAATTAGTCAGTTAGTAGAAGGCTTTCTTGAAAGAGAAGATTGAATTTCTACAAAAGGTGCCTTCGTTATGACTACACTAAAAAATCAATGTGAAAGAGAAATAGATGTTTTATGAAATTCTTTATAGGTGTTTATTAGTTTAGAAATAACAATAGCCGAGAAGAAGTTAAAATTTGGAAATTAATCCTTGAAAATTGAAAACCTAATAGCTTCCTGATATCAATAAAAAATATGCATTGTAGTGAGACGAATTTATTAAAGAAATATTTACAAAGTCTCTTAAATTTAATATAAAAACTTCAAAAATTAACTACGAATATCATTAAAGTTGCCACCCAAAATACAAAGTATTCCCCGATGGCTAGCCACGATTGTCGTTTCTTATGTTTTTTAGAATTCTTTAGCTTCAAAATCTCTTTTAAATTTAAACCTTAAATAATATTTTTTTAAATAACTACGAAATAGTATCCAAAAATAGCTTCACAAAATGCAAAGTATTCCAAATGTATTTATACCCCGATGGCTAGCCACAATTTATTAATAAATTATAAGCCACAAGCGTAGCATAAAAATCCAAGAGAGCTGGGCATAAAATTAGAGTGACTTAAGTGTATGTAAAAATCCCCCCGAACCCCTGTTTTTCCCGCCGAAGAAGAAGAATTCTTGGAGCTTAGGAAAATGTGCGAAGATCGCAGTAATGCGCACTGGGCAGTAAAAACCAGAAGCTTTGGAGGACGAGTAATGCGCTGCGCGCGACAAACAAGATCAGCGAGCACTAACTGGTGGGGCTGGGACAGGCCGAGGATGCGTTGAGGAGCCACATAAAAAGCGAGCCACTTTAATTTATATGCGGTGCCAGTGGGGCACAGGGGGACACCGGAGCAGGGTTGAGGCAAAAAGTTACCGGTAGCAATAAATCAAACTATCAATTGAATTCCGAGGCGATCATCACTTGTGGCGAGCTGCGATCCCGAGAGTTGCGTTCGAGCTGCAGACCGATCGAGACCCGGTCGGCATCGCTTCTTGTTATAAGTCTCACGGTGACGTGCGAGTGGGTGCACTGGAAGAAAATCTAGGTTATCTTTAAATTATTAAATAAGAAAAATAGGGACTCAATAATTCTTAGGATATTATTATTTAGAACCAAACTATGAGGCAAGTTACTGATTCAATTTAAAATCATTGAACATAGTTTAGAACTCTTTTCTCTCTCTGTAAGAGGACATAAGGTAGTAGCAAAGGGTTCGGGGTTCTGGGCCGTGGTTCCAGCGATTTTAAACCGCTTTTGCAATTGACCAAGGCGCATCGGAGGGCAGTCGGAGCTGTCGCCTTGCGTAGTAAATCATCGGTGGATCCCGCTCCGACTTTAGCATTGAATCTGGACCGAGGCGAGTGGAACTGTGACGGGGACAATCCGGAGGCACTGAGCACCACTGCTGTTGACATCCAAGTTGGTTGCTGCGGCGGCATAAATCAAGCATGGCCATAACCGCCGCAACAATTGGTGCAACAAGCGAGTGCAGCAAATTGCTTTACTACAGCCAAGTCTGGACTAGTCCTGGACCCATCTGCATGGGGTTTAATTAGCCAACCCAATCCGCCATCCCGATCTCGAGGAGCATTCTCGGGATCCACTGGCATGCCGTCGTCGCCACACACGGAGCCCGATCGAGCCAAAAAAGAGGTGTTAAAATGTGTGCAGTTCTCGCGATCAGATAAAATGTCAAAATGAACATAAAAGCTTCTACATCCGAGGAATGGCCAATTGCTGCCGCGACACTGACAAGCCGATCTCCGTCTCCGTCTCCGTCCCCATCCAAGTCCAAGTCCAAGTCCAGATCGAGGTCTTCAACAAATTGCCAGCGGGAATTTTATAAATTCCGACTGGAATCAGCAGTCAGTGTCACCGGGCGGCGGTAATGGACCACACCGCGTCCATTATGCCCATAAACGTTGACACTTCCGCCATGGGACGGGGCGGGAGGAGGATCCATCCTCTGGCTGCGACTTTGACTCTGACATCGTCGATCAAAAACACACCGAAATTTGTCCAGATATCTCTCATTGTCTCCCGTTGCAGGTCCTCTCCAGGAGGCATCGCTAGCTGATCGCGCTACAAATTTCTTGGTGTTTCTGTGTCACGCGTGGAATGCCGGCAACAGCTTCGTTTAAATTCCAATTGACATTTAATGATTTTGAGTTTAAGCACTGAACGAAATGAGAGTGTTTTCTAAGCTTTGATAAATATTTACAATTGATTAGCAGTTAGTGAATTCAACAAGGATATTAGTTACTTAAATAGGTATTCAGTTAGAAATGAAAGTTTTAATAGACTCACAGTTTATTATTTTATCCTAATTTTAAATAGTTGTATTAGACTTTTATATTCCAAAATATTTTTACTTCTAAAATGTACAAAATTATATTATCTTTGTTTAAGCAACCAATTTATCCCTCTGTACCAATCATTGTTCACCCTTTTCCTTTTCAGTTCTCTCCCAGCCACACAGCCTGAGCCCATCCACGCCCATCTTGGCCACGGGAACTCCTCCAGCTCCAGCGCTGGGTGGTATCTTCTGCGGTGGCTCTGGACCCGGGACGGCGGCTGCAGCGGCCACCAATCTGAACGCCTTGGCCTCCCAGCATCGCCTGCTGGAGCTGTCCCGCTTTGGACTCAGAGGATACGACCTGGCCCAGCATATGCTGTCCCAACAAGGAGCCGTGTCCAAGCTGCTGGGTGAGCGACATAGATTAGGTAGCGGTAAAACGTGGTCTAGACCACCGGGCCTGACCAATGCAATCAGCGGCATAACGCGGAACCACAAAACACGCGCCCCAAATGCAATCGCCAAGTGTCCCCAAGCGTTCCAATCGATTTGCACGGCTCCGTCTGCGGGGTCACGTAAACACGACAAATCGATTGGCAATCGCCATCGCCCCCACCTGCACCGGGACACCTCCTGGTTGCCCCGTCTGCGGTACAAAAGGAAACCAGCAGCAGCAGCCGCACACCTGTTGCCACCGACAATCTAGCATGTCATTCGCGATTTTGCCGCCTTTTGCGCACTCGATTTTCGCTAATTTGAATTGCAAGCTTGGATTTGAACAGGAAATAAATTGTTTAAGGAGGTCTTAAGTTAAATGACATATCTGATAATTATTATATTTATTTAAATGAATTCTTGTTAGGGTTTACTTAACTTATTATGAGACTGTGTCTAGTGGAACACTTATTATTAATCCTTCTTCAACAAACTTAATTTTTGAAGGAGGAAAAAAGTTTCGATCATTTTGTCTAGTATCTAATCTTTTCTGTCTCCCCTTGAATACATTTATGTACTACTTTATATATAGTAACCCAATGTGAGTTTATCACAAGTGCGCCCGACTGGGTTACGCCAAATAAATCTGCCCATTCACAATTATTCATTAGCGTAACTCCGAATCGCAGCATCCGATCTGTGTGGATGCAATTCATTCCCATTCTAGTCAATTTAAATTGTGTAAATAATTTCCGTTTTGCACAGCAGAAAAATAAAAACACAACAAATGGTCGCGTAGATGTGTGTCCATTCATTAATTTAAGCCAAGCGAATGCACAGCACAAAACAAAAAAAAAAAAAAAATAAATAAAATCAGCTTACACCTGAGGTGATGAAATTCCGTTTAGGCCAAAGATAATGGGCTTGCCATTCGAATTTAAATTAAATTGCATAGCCGCGTGAACCGGCTAATCCCCTAATTTTATGAGATATCTTTTTGGGATTTTCTCGGCGTGTAATTCCGCGACAGCTCTCAATTTACAAGATAAACGCGCGCGCCTGTCAACTGCTTCCGACGAATTATCATTCGAGCCGACTCTGTCCCAGTGCCAGTCGCAGTCTCTCTCTCTGGGGCCGCCGATGTTGTCAAATATTCAAATTAGCGCTCGCTGAATGGATGCCGGGCTGCTGGCTTAATTGTCTAGTTAGTTAGTGGCTTGGAGCAGGCAGGCAGTCAGTCAGGCAGGCCGGCAGGCAGTCAACAGGTAGCAGGTAGCATCTAAAGTGGCACACACAATGCACTGTGCGTCTATAGCCGGCGGGCTTTTGACCTGGCCGAAACGCCCACACGGCCAGGGAGTTGGTTGCTTTGAACAATGTGAAAATTATGCGAGTTTGAGTATCACAATGCCCGGGCCCAGCCTGGGCTCTGCCCCATCATCCAACCTCGCCCCTATCTCATCTTTGGTCATAGAGGAGAAAAGCCAAATTGATTGCACAACTGGGATGTGGGGGCCACCGACGACAGGCACTCCCTAGGGCGGACAGATTTTTCGGCTATTCTATCTAATTAACAGATATTTCTTTTTAATATGAGAGGTTTAACCTCTGCCGAAAAAAACGTGATTAATGCTAATATTTTAATGACTCGCTGAGATTTTTGAGATGAATTTTACAGCGAGAAAAACGAGTCGGAAGGGGAAAAGTATTTTAGTGTTTTCTGAGTTACATTTCCTTCCCAAAACTAGAGAATTTCTAAGAATAAGAATATAGAAACTTTATAGCATATCCTTATCAATAACTTTAATTTTCTCTATTTTATAACCCTTTTAAATTTCATTCTTTTAATCCAATTAATCCAATTAATTGTTCATATCTTGCAGGCACCTTGCGACCACCTGGCCTAATTGGCGGCTCCAAGCCCAAGGTGGCCACTCCGACTGTGGTCTCCAAGATCGAGCAGTACAAGCGCGAGAATCCAACGATCTTCGCGTGGGAAATCCGCGAGCGACTGATCACCGAAGGTAGGCGAACGAACGAACAATGAGTTCCCAGTAGCAGATGCCGATCGATGATGGGCCAGGACATCGATTATGCCTGGGAGTAGGGACGACTGGCAATGGGGACTGTGAGCAGGAGCGGAGCCAGGAGAGACAATGCGAGTTCCTTCTGGGCTAATTAACTGACAGGGAACCCCCGAAAGCGAAATTGCCCAACAAATGACAGCGGTTGCGACAAGAGTCTGGACTCTCCTGAAGCTCCAACCTGCTGCTTACGCGCTTCTCCAGCTCAAGGGGGTGCTCCTCCTCCGTCAGCTACCTCCTCGGCTGATGGGGGATCGACAGAGCAAGAGGAGCAACATCAGTAATCGGGCATCGAGACTGGACCGGGGATTGATGTGTTTATGGTGCTCGTAATGCGACTGCCCGCCGCCGATTCATGCGAGGGCTCCTCCTCATTTAATGTTGTAAGAATCGGCAGGATATATTGTTCCAGCGCGGCGGAAGATTTAGATTTATCGATTGGCTAATTTATGAACATCCGCTGCCAGCGAGTCCGATTGATATGTAAATGTGCTCACATTTGTGTCACTCATTTCGGGATCTCCATTCGAGATAATCGCGAACGCGGACAGAAATGGGAGGCAGCAAGTAGTCCGGTCGTCAGTCCATCGTATGGACAGTTGACGGTTTCTGGCTGCCGTGGGCTGCCGTGGTCTCGGGACGTTGGCTACTTGCCCGCTGGATACAGCAGAGTGGATACTGGACAGCGGCGTCAGTTCGCATCGCTCGGTGCAATGAATCGTTGCGATAGCCATCTCCATCTTCCGCATGAGACGCACGAACACACACAGGGCCTGATCCCAATCGCTCCTCTCATTACAGTCAATCTCGAGCTCATTTTGGCGGGGTCACAGCCAGGTCATGATGGGTAACATCCGGTGCAGGAGAGCAGGGAATTAATCACAGACAGATCGGTTGAGGGATCGGTATAAAATGAAGTAAATTATGTACTAAACTGAGTACTATGTTAAAAATTTTTACTAATTTTAGGTTCTTAATAAGCAAATTTATTAAGATTGGTTGTTAAGGTTGTTTATGATGTTTAAAATTTGTATTTCAATTAATATCTTGAATTCTAAAAGGTATTTCATTTAATTCCTTGATATATTTAAACATAAATCAAGTCCGTAACAATCCGTATTCATCTCCATTTTCCCCCAGGAGTCTGCACCAATGCCACCGCTCCCTCGGTGAGCAGCATCAACCGGATCCTGCGGAATCGGGCGGCGGAACGGGCTGCAGCGGAATTCGCACGGGCGGCGAGCTACGGCTATGCCATGCATCCCACGCACCCCCATCCGTACACCAGCTTCCCCACCTGGCCGGCACATCATCCGCTATGGAATGCCGTGCCAATGTCCGCTGCAACTGGAGTGGGGGCAGGACCTGCAGCCGGATCCCTGCAGCCGGGCGGGAGTGGCAGCAGCTATGGCAGCGATGGCAACAACAGCTCCCATCCCAGCCACACCACCCACAGCAACAGCAACAACACCACCAGCGGCAGTGCCTGTGGAGACAGCAGTGCGGGCAGTGGACGCCTCTCGTTGCCGGCCCTTTCGCCGGCATCGCAGGCCGGCAGTCGGGATAGCCACTCGCCGGATGCAGATGCCAATCGGATGATAGGTGGGTCAAGGGATCAGGGTTTCCTTCCTTATATTATATTATATCTTTTTATCTTTCTTGTTTTTCCGGTTCCAGACATCGAGGGCGAGGACAGCGAGTCGCAGGACAGCGACCAGCCAAAGTTTCGGCGCAACCGCACCACCTTTAGCCAGGAACAGCTGGACGAGCTGGAGAAGGAGTTCGACAAGTCGCACTATCCGTGCGTGAGCACCCGCGAGAAGCTAGCCGGCAGGACGGCACTGAGCGAGGCCAGGGTGCAGGTGAGTCGTTGTGGTTCTAGGACCCAACTCCCCCGTCCAAAGTCCAAATCCAACGGCCCGACAGAATCAAGCACCGTATCCACCTGCCACCCCTCCCACTACTAACCACACTCGGAGCAGTGAGCACCGATCCCAGGCTCTCTTTTTTTGGTCGACTAACAAATTGTCTCTTCACCGATTGATCAACCAGGTTTGGTTTTCCAACAGACGAGCGAAATGGCGGCGCCACCAGCGGGTCAGCTTGCTCAAGCAGCGCGAATCGCCCTCGACCTCGAGCTCACCCACGCCCAGTCCGGTGGTGGTCAAGGCGTTGCCAGCTCCGACCTCGGCTCCATCAGTTCCAACTCCAGAAGCTGGCCAGCAGCAGAGGCAGCCATATCCCGAGGGATACTACCACAACACCAGCAGCACCAGCAGCAGCATCGTGAGGAGGAGCAGCACCAACCACATGGCAGAGCCAGCGGTGGCGCCCACTGCATCACCCACAGCATCAGCTCCATTATCAATGGGCGGTGAGCACAGTGCGTTCCGTTCTCTGCCCATGACCATGTCAATGCCCATGTCCATGTCCGTGCCCTCGGCTTCAGCGGCGGCCTTTGCCCTGAACTTTGCCCGCCAGTACATAGCCAAGTATATGGGCCAACAGCAGGGTCAGCAGCAGCAGCAGCAGCAGCAGCAGCAGCAGCTTGAGCAGCAGTTGCAGTTGCAGCAGCATAACCAGGATCAGGAGGAGGTTATCAACGTGGAGCACGACACCGCCACCGCCGAGTGAGAGAGCGATTCGACTGGCTTCGAGTGCATTTTTCCTATCGCTTTAAACCGAGAATTTAGTGCAATTTTATTACTTAATTTATTCAGTTTCCACCAACCACATCTAACCGCGTGCTGAGTACAAATAAAGATCGAAGCGCTGACATGCGTGCGATAAGTTCTCACGAGTTTCGTATAATTGGTTTGGGAATCCACACTCACACACACACACAAAAGATGACACCCTTTGACACCGGGAGGGGCCTGGGGGACTGGGCACAAAAGGGGCCCTCAGAAGAGGAGAGACTTTTCGAAAATAACTCAAGTGGACAAATCTGACAATTTTGTGGCTACCAAAAGCGAAGTGAAAAGCAGACACAGAGGCACAGAGTCAGCAGTGGCACAGGCTCCATCACAGCTCAGAGAGCTCGAGCTCGAGCTCGAGTCCGAGCTCAAGTACCTGGCCTGGCCTGGCCCGGGCTGGCATCGGGGGAGCTCTGGCCAAGTCCAAGCCAGGTGATTAATGTGGCTTTAATTACATGCGCTGCAAAGTCGTCCATCGTCCATCGTCCGTCGTCCGTTGCCGTCCTCGTTTTTGTCATCAATGTGTATGCTCGGATGGATCACTATAATTATATAGATGGCCGAATTAAATTTTAATTTAACGCCTGTCAAATCAGAAAACCACTGCCATAATCGTTCGCTCAAGAGATCAGATCGCCCCGAGATCCACGGGGGCAGTCCCCGAAAACAGTTATTCATTTCACTGATCGCCGATCGCTGAATGGTGATCGGTGAGAATCAATCGAACCCATGCGCCACAGACGCTATTTTACCATTTTTAACCATTATTGATTGTAATGAGCCACCGAAGGCGTCAACTCCAGCGTCGATCGGTGATGAAAGAAAGACGCCTGCCAGCCAAGAGAATGCGAAACAATTAAAGCCCCAAAAATCTACCGAATCTTTCGAATATCCCGGTTACCTGCGGCTTTCGATGAGTCGTCGAAATGCGATTGCGCCACGAGAAAGGGCTACACCGGCAGAAACATTGAATCTCAAATCAATTTGACATGAGAGCCGCTTGCCATGGACTTTTTATGAGAAGTCATCAGGGCGCCATTAGATTGATATACCACAGCAAGAAGGAAGAATAATATATATTATTTCAGGTAAGTGTTTCTACAAATGCTATGAAATATATATAACATATATATAGCAATGCTGCCACACCTGTAGCTTAAGTTTATAAACAAACAGTATGTATATAAATTATTGACTAAATAGATTCGCAATCCGTGATTGTTTGAGATTTCCTAAGGACAGTACTTACTTAAAAAGTTGAGTTAAAGATCGTAATAGTCACATTCTTTAAGGAATTAAATAGGGCTATGGTCTTTAAGAGATTTTTTTCTTATAATTATTATTATTTCTTGAAATAGTGTCCAAGAAACCTCGATCTGTGGGTAACAAAAGAAACAAAGTGAACATTCTTTCCATCTCGAAGTCTTCATGAAATATACTGATAAGCTAATTAGTCGCATGAGTTATAAAATTAATTTTTAGGCACCTTCTAATTTAAAAACACTTGTGGAATGTGTCTAAAAATATAATAATTTCCAGTGCATCTAATACAGTGACTGCCTAAATTTGTTTTTCCCCAAATATAACAATTATTTCAAGCCTGGCGCTTTGGGGTCATGTGCCAATCCGTCTTTCGATGGGGTTACCGAGAGCTTCTCTGAATGGAATTAAGAATTGGGAACTCCTACCGAAACTGGGCTGCATATCATCCGTGCATCCTGGCCGCGATTCCAGCCATCGTCGTCGCCGCTGCTGCCTGTACCTGTTAATTGCCAAAGGCGTTAGTATTAAGTGGTTTTCGTGCTTATTATAAATATCTCTTAATTTTCGCCATCCCCACGCCAGTGTGCTAGTGTGAGTGGCAAAATCTTGAAATGGCAATCACCGACCGAGGTCCCATGGCAACTACCAACTCCAGATTCCAGCTTCCCGACGACTCCCGACTCCCAAGCCAGGCATCCGAGTGGACAACGTCTGCGGACTTGGACGCTGCCATGCCTGTCGTCTGCTTTGTTGTCATTATGTTGTGTTATTTGGCACGATTTGTTAAGCTAAGGAGCAGCAATGGCACAGGCTGGACGAGGATCAGAGTTCAGGGGCGAACTAAGCTAGGAATGTTTTGGGGGTTTTGAATTATAAAAATAAAATTGTAACTCCCATTAGAAAGAGGTGCCTCTTAGTGTGGATTTATTTATGTAAGTTAATGCCTTTATATATCTAATTCAAGTTGCTCTTTAAACAGTTTAGGGCTAACCCCTCCTGAACCATACCTCTGTCTCTGGATGTCGGGGCTGGAAAGCCAACCTGAAGGCTGTGCGCGGTTGCATGATGCTGCCGATCGATTGGGCCCGAATCGATCAGCGGAGTGGAGCGGCACCAGGAATGGCCATAGCCCGGCCGGTAGCCGATCAATGCTAACCCTATCCTGCCTCCCCAAACCGCTGATCCTCTTTGAGAGAGCTCCTTTTGCCGCCCGGCCATGAGAGCGGGAGCCAAACTGGCGTCGCAGAGGGCTCCGCTCAGCTCCTTCATATAATTGTCGCATGCAAGATCGCGGCCATCGACATCGGCATTGACAAGTTCCCGGGGAGAGTGGAGGGACCGCGAGGATCCGACAGCAGGACATGAAAGGTAACGCATCGCTGCGACCAAGAGAATAAGTAATTCACTTAACGCTTTAATATCGCTGATAAATGCAGGCCAATCTGCATGTCCCCCGACCGCTCCCTATCCCTATAGGGACCCATACATTTCCCCTTAATTGGTGCAATTTCGAACGATTTTATTTTATTCGCTTGCGTTTCATTCTGCTGATCGCCTGTCTTTATTTATTTTATTTTTGTTTGCTCTTTTATGGGTTTAGATCTGGAGGAGATCACCTGTGCCTGCGCAGACTTTGTGGCTGCGGCGTGCGAACACTCCGCTCATTTGCATAAATTCAAATTCATTTGCACGGTGTACGGTGCATTGGGAATGGGAACTCGGATCGCGAGCATTGTTTTGCACGTGTTGACAAGTTGGGAGGGGAACGGAGGGATTGAGGGAGACCCTGGGACCATGGGAGGGGCCAACCGGATGCCCCGATGATAAAATGTGCGCATCCTCTCCAGGAGGCCAGCAGGAGGAAGCGCAAAGCACAAGCCAGAAAACTGAAAACAGAACCGACGACGTCTATGCGAGTTTAATGCAAGCCTAAGCCTATAATTTGATCGTATCCACACAATAACTCAGAACTCAGAGACCCAGGACTCACAACTCGAAGCCAAATTCGAGTTCGGCAGTTGCGAGTCCAGAGGATGCCCAGTGGCGCTTTTGGGGGCGTGGCTACGACGAGCAAGAGCAGTGACAGAGCCGATAATGGATGCGCAGCAATGCCATTTCTGGCAGATCGGGGAGTGCTCCATGGCTTCTGATAAGACCACCGGCTGGGTCACACTCGAAGAACTAAAGGGTCACAGGGGAAATTTAGTTAAATTTGTAGAAGGTTTTTGTTAAGAAGTTGGGGACCTTAAATATTATAGTTTAAAGAATATTTTTACCAAGAAGATCCCATGGACTTGTGGTTTCCTTGTTTACTTTTTGCAGAGTACATTTTAAAGAGCTTAACGCCTTGTGATTCTTTATATTTATTAATTTTGTTTTTCAATAATGTAAAATATAAATAAATAAATATATAAATGAATAAAGTATTATAAATATATGTATTTTTTTAAGTGCATTGAATTCTTTGCAGCGGCAGGACAAGTAGTTGTTGAAAGCGTCGAGCGAGTGCCCATCCAGGAACGCCCGGCTCACTTAGCGGCCAGGGGCCGTAACTTAGCTGTGGACCTGGCCATGGACCGGGATTCGGGATACGGAATCGATCGGATTACCCGGCAGGCTTTTCAATTCAACACATCCTCCGGTCGGCGCGGCGGCAATTATACGGCCACGCCTCCATGGGCGTGCGACGCCAATTATAGCCGTTGCGATCTGGGATCTGCGATCCCGGGACGCTGACTTAAATAAATGCGCGAGTTTGGAAATTGAAAGGAATTAGCGGTGGGCAGGCAGCCGAACTACAGAAATATTGTGCATAATTATATGCTAATCCGCTGGCATTGAATTATGGCTGACCACACACGCGGTCAGTTACCTTTCGCTGGGGCCGGAAAATGGGGAAAAGCAAGGGAAAAGCTCTGGCCTTTCGGATGGCGCCCAGACCATAAAGTGATTGGGATTTCCCGGCTTCCCAACATCGCATCGCTGGGGTGGCATCCCACCCGCGGTCTGTTTGCATTGAAGTCGCTCATGTAGGTAATTTCCCCCTGTCCGAGATTCGAGATCTGGGATCCTCAGTCGGTAGGAGATTGATTACTGTTTAGGAGTGTGATAAATCGCTGTTTTTATTAACATTTTTTCGGGATGACGCAGCGCAAAATGGCGCTGCGTCGAAAGTGGAAGTCAAAGTTGGGAGATGAATAACAGCAATCTGGGAATCAGATCACCGTGATAATGTATAATTTGTTCAGGTTGCTCTGCTCGAAACAAAGGCGCTGGAATCTACTGAAGTTAATTGAATTTATTAGAGAGTGTAGGGAGATTATCTGCAATGTTAAGACAGCCAAAAGTCTTTTCTTTCCGGTACCCTATGGGTATTCGGTAGAAAGGTATAGGGAAGGCAAACATTTCGCTGTGATTTGTTTTAATTCATGATTTTCCCTGTAGATATTTATCTCATTCCTGATTCCATGTACAAGACGCACGGAATCCAGACATATTCGCATTCTTTATAAGAATAACTTTTATACGATAACTTATGTGAAAATCTCAGTTATTATGTCAATTTAGTTTATTATGTTAAGAAATCTTCATACTTAATTTAACATTTTTTATGAGCTTTAATTTTGTTTAGATTTTAACCGTTTTAATAATGTGAACAATATTAAACTTTTAAATTTGGAAACGTTATATATGAACTTCTTTAACAACACTGGCTTTTCGTCGTTTAGCCGATATTTTCATTGAACTAAAACTCTGGCAGCGTTGGTTGCTTTCAAAACCGCCAAATCTAGCGGGGAAAAGGCTAAATTGGCCCAGCCAGATTTTACAGAAATCAACTAGAGGTGGAGATGTTCTCGGATGTATCCCATAATTAAAAAAAAACGATGTTTTAGAAAATTCGAAAAACATCGATGCATCGATGTTTTCATCGATGTTTCTGCATCTCTAATCGACCACCTCTAAAATCAACGCGTCAGCAAGTTAAGTTTCTTAAGTCTTTTTTGCCATCTGCGGAAACTAAAATCGAGGGTTGGATTTCGCAATCCACTGATCATGGCGAGCCCCAGGACGCGAAGAGTGCTGCAGGAGCTGAAGCCGCAGGATGAGAATTCGGTAGGTGTTGTCGGGTTCCCTGTGAGAAAATTGTCAAGATTTTTCTTATTTCCATGTTTTCTGAACTCGATCAAAAGAAATGCTTCGAGTGCGGCACACACAATCCCCAGTGGGTGTCCGTGACGTACGGCATCTGGATCTGCCTGGAGTGCTCCGGCAAGCACCGCAGCCTGGGCGTCCACCTGTCCTTTGTGCGCTCAGTGACCATGGACAAGTGGAAGGACATCGAGTTGGAGAAGATGAAGGCGGGTGGCAATCGCAATGCCAGGGAGTTCTTTGAGGATCAGGCGGACTGGAACGAGCGGGCGCCCATCACTCAGCGCTACAACTCCAAGGCGGCGGCTCTGTATCGCGACAAGATCTCCACGCTGGCCCAGGGCAAGAGCTGGGACCAGAAGGAAGCGGAGACGCGAATTGGCAACTCCAATTCATTTAGCAGTAGTAGAGGAGGAGGCGGAGAAGTCTCCAATAGCTCGCAGTCGCGGCATAGTGCAACGGGCTACGGGGGAGGCGGTGGAGGCGGCTATCAGAACGGCGGTGGCGCTGGGGAACTCGGAGGTTATCAGCAGTACCAAACCCAAGAGTTCAAGGACCAGAAGGAGGAGTTCTTTAGCCGACGACAGGCGGACAATGCTTCTCGGCCAGAGTAAGCGCATCCAACGGTCCCATCTGCAAATAATATTTAAACAAGTTTTGTTCTTCACAGTCACTTGCCACCAAGTCAGGGCGGAAAATATGCAGGTTTCGGATTCACGCGCGAACCGCCACCGAAGACACAATCTCAGGAGCTTTTCGACACGACTCTGTCCACCCTGGCATCCGGTTGGAGCCTGTTTTCCACTAACGCCTCCAAGTTGGCAAACACGGCCAAGGAGAAGGCCGTTACCACAGTCAATTTGGCCTCAACGAAGGTGAGTCTTAATGGTAACCAAGTTGGTTCAAAGTAGATCTTTTTATTTACTTAAGATGTTTATTCGTTTGCGTCTGTTTACGTTTTTGAGTGTGCAGAGTTCGCTTTGTTTTTAAATGCACTTATTTAATGTGAGGTCGTTTGATTTATTATTAATAAGTCATGCTTTTATGATCAAGTTAAACTAAATTTGATAAAATTGCATCCTTATTATTTACTATAAGTTTTATGTTATTTCTTAGTTGTATGATTTATTTTTGTCTTTGTTTTCTTATTTGCTTTGGTTGTAGATTAAAGAAGGAACCCTGCTAGACTCGGTTCAAAGCGGTGTCACTGATGTGGCCTCCAAGGTCTGTAGATTCCTGTAGATCTCGTTGGGTTCTATAGCCATAACTAAACGCTATTTTTTGCATTAGGTCACCGATATGGGCAAGCGAGGCTGGAACAACTTGGCGGGCAGCAACATCTCCTCCCCGCAGGGAGGCTACAACGATCCAAACTTCGAAGACAACGCAGCTTATCAGCGCTCCAATTCGGTGGGCGCTCTTGGCCAGCAGAGCGGCGTAAGCGACAGCGACTGGGGCGGTTGGCAGGAGAATGTCAACAACAAGACGCACCTGACCAGCTCCAGCTCATACCACAACCAGTTGAGCGGCAACAGCATTGGAAGCACGGCCACCGCTGGCCTCACCAACGACGCCGACTGGTCGGGATTCGAGTCGTCGTCCAATTACCAGAGTGCGGAGACCTCCTATCAGAACGCTCCATCCGGCGGATCGACAGCTCGGCGTAACTTGAAGCTGCAGGACACGTCGCAGAAGCTAAGCGAGGGTTTCGACAATCTGGACGTGAAGAATGTGAAAGCCAAGCCGGCGGCAGCGGGCGGTAACAAGGCAACGGCCGAGGATGATGCCTGGGACCTGTTGATGAACTAAGAAACGATTATATTTTTTTTTATTTTTTATTCCACATTCAGTTCGTTATATGTTTCCTTCTGTTATGTGTCTTGATGTGAGGAGGCTACTGAGCGCGCATTTAATGTAAAGTTAACTGAATATGTTGTATTCCCCAAACACTACCGGCCGGCAAGGCTCCAGTTTCAGAAACAGAATATGCAACTGTATTTCCATTTATTTCAGCGTTTTAGACCAATTTTGTATAGATCTACCTAACGAATTACTTAGCATAAAAGATATATTTACCGGCACTCTGAAGTATGTAGAGATGAGAAGAAATACAGATTATGTTAACAAGTGTAATGTGGCCTATGATGTTTTTTTGTTAGTGGATTCTTAGAAAAGCGTGTGATGAGCTATAAATCTATTCAAGCGGTATTCAAAAAATTTGCTTGTAAAGAAAGACTCCCAATATTTACATACTTTAAATCCTTAGGAACATTTGAAATATTCGCAGGAATCGCAATTGATTTAAAATTGGGATCTATTGTAATTTTTCATATCCCTTCTCCTGAAATCCTGCCATTTATAGTTTACAGATAAAAACCCGAAAAAAAAACTTTGGATACGCTCTAAACATAAAGTTTTTAGCCATTTATTAGTGTTCGTACATTTACTTTTCAAATTAAATCATTTAAAAATAGAGTTCGATTTACAAAAACTAGAAGCTACATAAAAAAAGCCGCGCATGGTCGCTCGCGGCACTCATGAGATGCGTTTTGCTTGGCGCCGGTAATGAATGAACGAATTCAGATAACTGCCACGGGGGATTGGGACTTCTGGGGTGTTATTCGGAGACTACTTAACCAAGTGTTAGTACGTACGGTAATATTATGCGTAATGAATATTCCGGCATGAGTGAGGGGGTCGGGGATAGCGGGGAGAGGCGTGAGATGTTTGTGAATTGAGGACATGGACCGGAACGGGTCTAAAATTATCGTTACGGGTGGTTCTATCGCTTATCTACTGCAGATATAGCCTATGATAATCGTTGGCGCCGAAGGCGCAGTTGCATTTGGGGCACTTCCGTTGTCTCGTCTCGTAGCGCGTGCGCAGGCAGTCGTAGCAGAAGACGTGGAAGCACTTGGACAGCACCGCGTCCTTTCGCTTCACCTTGCACGAGGGACACGTGAGCGTCTCCTTGTACTCGCGTATCTCCTCGATCATCACCTCGTCGATGGTGGTGCCCGACATCTCCATCTTCTTCATGCGCTCCGCCTTGCGTTTGAACTGGGCCAGCTCCTCCTGCAGTCGCTTCGTCTTGTAGGCCTCCGCTTCCAGCGAGCTGGTCTTTTCGGCCACCACCTGCTGCGCCTCCTTCATTTGCGCGTGGTACTTCTCCAGATGGAGCTTGAGGTCAGCCGCCGATTGGGCAGACTCGATCGCCTTCCTTTTGTGCATCTCCATGGCCTGCTGACGCAGCATCAGCTCCTTCTCGATGGAGGCCACGGTGGCCTGCAGACTGCGCTCCTTCTCCTCCAGCTTGCGCAGAACAATGTGCATGGCCTCGATCTGCGTGGTGGCCGTGGCCATCTGATCTTCCAGCACCGTCTTCTCCTCGCGCAACAGCTTGTGCAGCTGGTTTGCCTTGATGCGCTCCGACATTAATTTAAAGTTGGCGTCGTCCTTTTCGCGCAGCTGCTGTATGAGCCGTGAGTTCTGCTCCTGCATGTCCTCGAATGCCTGGCCCGTCACCTCCATCTCGTTGAGCAGCGCCTCCTCCTCGTGTGAGCCGACGAAGGGCCTAGTGTAGTTTGCTGTTCCAGGTGCTCCACTGCCCCACGAATTCTCCGAGGGCTTGTGGTTGGCCATCTGCTTTTGCAGCTCATACTTCTGCTCCTCCAGCTGCTTTATTTTGCGAAGTGCCTCCTCGTCTGCCAGCTTCTTGCGCTCCTCGCGCTTGCTTTCCTGCAGCTTTTTAAGCTGCTGGCGAAGCTCTTCGATCTCGGAGCGCAGCTTTTTCTCGGTGGCCATTAACTGCACCTTGTCGCGCTGATCCTTCGAGACGCCTTTGTACATGTCCAGCAGGAGTTTCATTTCCTTTTGGTCGTTTAGCGCTTTTCTGCAGGATAAAGGTAAATAAGAAACAGAAAAAGAGTGCGAAATGATGACTTACTTTAGTTGTGCCCGCAGATCTCGCATGGCTTCGCTTTCCACGGCTTTGACATCCTTCCCCTTGACCCCGTCCTTGGAATCCTTTTCGTTCTTGACCGTCCCTCCGCCGGAACTGGAATTCGTCGAAGACGCATTTGTAGAATTTCCCGGGCCAGGGGAGTCTTTCTTCTCAGCTGCCGCCGCCGCCGCCGCTTCTCCAGCGCTGAGCTTCTCCTGCTTGATACTGCCGTCCTTGAAATCCTTAACATCGTCATCGGCATCGTCTTCGGCTGAAACGGAGTTCTCTTCCTTGATGTGGGCGATATTGGGGTCGCTTCCCGAGGAATTATTTTGATTTGACTGGCCGCATGCGGAAGCATTGTTGGAGTTCTCCTCCTTAACGCTCGTGGCGTTCTCCTGCTTGATTTCATCGCCGGCGGCAGCACCTGACTCCAACTTGAGCTTGTTGCCTTCAAGCGTGGCGAGAGCCTCATCCAGCTCCTTTCGCAGCTTCACGTTATCCGTAGATGTGTCCTTGTATTTGCGCTTGTAGCGCTGAACCTCTCCCTTCAACTGTCCGTTGTGGTTCTGCAGCGATGTGATCAAGTGACGCATCTCGCGGTTAATGGGCGCCGTCTGTTCGTTGGCGGCCATGTTCTGCTCGAACTCAATGCGCAACGCTTCGTACTCCTTTCGAATGAGGGCCAGCACGTCCTCCATTTGGATCATCTCGCTGCGGACCTTCTTCTGGGCAATCAGCTCCTCGCTTTCCATCACCTCGATTTGTCGCAGATGCTGGTTCTTGCTCGTCTGCAGTTGATTTCGGGTCTCGTCCAGCATGGTTTTGATCTGCATGGACTCGTTGTAGAGCACGGAGAACTGGCTCTGTAAGCACTTGTATTCCGTGGTCTCCACAATCACCGATTCGGGCAGTTGGCGTATCTGTAATGGTTTGAGATTTGCAATTAAACCATTTTTTATATATGAAATTCAATATTAAATGAGTGCGCTTTTCCTACGATCCATCTGATCCCATACTTACGTCCATCTTGAGCTTCTCCACCTCCTTGAGGGTCTCACGATGCGTGGCGTGTAGCTTGTCCAATTCCTGCAGACGGTTATTGGCCAGTTCACGATACTCCTCCAGTTCCTTTTGCAGCTCCTCCAAGTGCTGGCTATTCACGTTGGTTGTGGTGGTGCCCATGGTTGTCGAGGCGGGCGTCTTGGCACTGTTGCTGCTCTTATTGGGATCACCGTAAATCTGATGGTAGGCCTTCAGCTTCTCAATGGCCTCGGCCAGGTGGTTCTCTAGTTTGTCGTTCCGGTAGTGGATCTTCTCCAGGTCGTACTGCAGCTCGTCGATCTGGTTCTTCAGTTCGGCGTTCTCCGTCTCCTTGGCGGTGTGCGCGTCCTGGTACTCCTTCATCTTCAACGACATGGTGTGGAACTTCTCGTGCAGCGAGGTATTCAGATTCTGTAGCTTGTGGTTCTCGCTCATGATCTCGATGTGAGTCTGCTTGAGCGTCTCCTCCAGCGCATGGACGCCAGCGGCGGCGCCGGTCGCCGACTCCGCATCGCCACTGGACTGCTGCTGCTCCTCGTCGCCGGCCGTCCCAGAGCCGGATCCAGCTGCTGCGCCGGCCAGGCTATCACCTTTCAATACATGAGTTATCTTCTCGTTGCGTTGCATTAACCTATCAATAACCTGCACGATCTTGGCCACCGCCCTCTTTGACACTTGCACGCGGTTGGCCAGCTTCTCGTCCAGCTCCTCCTTGTCCCAGGTGGACAATTGCGCAAGAAACGAGGTGGTCACCTCGTTCTCGTTGCGGTTCTCCAACTCGTCGGCCGTCTCGGCATCGAAGCGCTGCAGCAGGACGCGAATGTCCTCGTTCAGCTGGTTCCAGTACCGATTGACCACGTTCAGCACGGCGTCGTCCTGCGTCTGCCGCTTCTCCAGCTGTTCGATGCGATGCCGGAGCTCCGCCTCCGTACGCATCCGCTGCTCAATGCGCTGCGCGAGCTTCTTGTTTTGGAACTCCAGCACCTTGATGTCCATCTCCTCCAGCGTTGACACCGGTCCAATCAGGTGCGGCTCGAAGTGCACCTTCTTGATGGGCGGTTGGCCGGCGGCGGCGGCCGCCACTAGGCCGCTGCTGGCGCCGCTGCCGCCGCTGGCATCGTCGGCGCTGCGTTTCGACATCCTTGCACTGCAAGTAAACAGACAAAAGGGGGCCGCTGGCGAATTTTAGTGGCGAAAAACATCAACCTTTCGCATTATTGATTTGCCATTCGTGGCTGTACTCCATTTTTTATCGTGTGCGGCGGCGGCGGCGGCAGAGGCGTGAAAAGTCCCCGGCCCTGCCGACGCCAACGCACAGTTCGCGGCGGGGAAAGTGGAGCGGGGTCTGGGGCTTACCTTAATCTCAGGTTTGTACACTTTTAGCTCAACATTAATTAAGGTTTCCTCTTGGTTTTCTACGTTTTGTAAATCCTCATCAATATCATTTCGCTGTGGGGGCTGGCACTCGGTCACACTTAATATTTTCACGCCGGTACGGTAACACTTTTCTACTCCCTCGCATTCCCGATCACACTATCGATTGACAGCTATCGATTGACGATTGAAAATACCAGAAAATACTGGATTTTCTAAGGGAAATTTAAATATTTGAAAAATAGTTGTTAGGGGGTGTTCTAATTTTGATAAAATATATAGTCTATAGTCTAGTCTAAAATTTCGGGCGCGTTACTAGAAGACCCCCTAATTTTCTTATCCCTAGCAAAATAAACTTAAATTTATTGTTATAATTTAATAGCTAAGAAACCTTCGCAAAACCTCAAATCGCATCCAAAAACTACGTAAAATATACTCTTAGCATTAACTGGAAAATCGAAAGTGAATTTCAATTTATTAAGTAATTTAGGATCGAACACGAAATGCACATGCATGTTGCATCTAATTTGATTAATGGTGGTGGCTGGGCTGCGTGCGGGACGCTGGCTGCGACTACTTGACTGGTGCGGATTAGAAAGTCTGGTACTTGAGGGCTTGGCGCAGAGTCATGCAATCGACCTCGTCAATCTTGCAGGTATTCGCCTTGATGTTGATCTCCTCCTCCTGCATCACCTGAACGTGCATTAGGTACCGCATGGAGGCCTTGTTCTCGTTCAGCTTCTGATTGAGCTTGCAGACGGAAGCCTTCAGAGCCTGCAGCTCGTTGTAGAGCGCGTCCTGGACCATGTCGCAGGTCAGCTCCAATCCGGGCCGGTGGGCACGATTGCTGAGCCGTGTCTGGCACAAAGTGATGGCCCGCTGCTTGTCCATCATCTCCTTCTCCAGCTCAGTCATATTGCGCTGCACCTGGTGAATGTGGTCCATTGTGTCCTTGTGCTTGTTCTCCAAGCACTGCTTCACGTGCTTCGTCTCCGCAATCCGGCGCTCGAAGGCCTCGTTGGTGCGGTCCGTCTGGTTCTGCATGTCCTCGCACACCTGCTTCAGCAGAAGGTCGATGTAGGCGCGCAGTTGTCCGGCGGACACCAGGGCCTTGGCGTTAGCCTCCAGATTCTCATACGTCTGAGCCTGCCATTCGGTCAGCGAGAATTGGCTGGAAGAGAGGGATGATGACATGAACAGATAGGGAAAGTCAGCAGGGGAGTCATGGCAACCGCCGGATCGATTTCTAATGGAGAGGTTCCTATATTTGTGGATTTTTCTAACCGATATTGCCTAGGAAACTATATTGACCTTCCTCAATCGGATTTTTCAATGGAATTAAAATCGTATTTTAAAAAATATTAAATATAAACATAATATTGTTCAATTAAGTGTTATTTTTAAAGGAATTTAATTAAATAAAAACCGAAGATAGGGAACCTTCATTTAGGTCAAGACTTTGATGTTCCAGGGAAATTGTTTAAAAAACATCAAACTCTGGTTATAATATAATACTGAATGATTTTTAAATTTCCCATAGACCACAATTTAAATATTTTAACCATTTTTCACTGACTTGTGACTTATAATTTGGGTCAACGTCAAAGCTACAGAGGACCCTCCAAAGCAACCTATTTTAAAATTGTCCAATGCATAAAAACAGAAACCTACCAGTGCTGCTTGGACAGATCCTGACCCTTGCCCAGGTCATGCTGGAAGTCCTTGAGCTTCAAGTTCTTCTCGTCGATGGCCAGAGACTTGTCCTTGGCGGCCAAATCCTGGTCGAGCAGATAGATGGCGGCGCGCAGCTTGCGGATCTGCTCCTCGGCCTCCTTGAGGGCGGCATCGGCCAATCCCTGACAGCCCTTAATCACCTTGAGTTCGCGACGCAGCGAGCGGTCCACCTCGTCGTCGCAAAGATCCACCCCAATCCGCCCTTCACGCAGAATCAGGCACTGCTTGCAGATGGCCAGGGACTTTTCCTTGAGGAACTCGATGCAGTTCAGCACGCGGTTGCGATAGGTGTTCAGCGCCTCATCCTCCAGGGCGGCGGTCTTCTTCTGCCGATTCAGCTCGTCCACGAGAAAGCGGATCTCACTGGTGCGCTCGCGCATGTGGTGCTCCACCTCACGCTGCCAGTTCTTGGTCGTGTCCTTCGTCTCATCAACCACGCGTCGCGACTCCCTGGATGGTAAGAGGGTCATCAACTGGAATCCGTTCACCCAAGACCCCAGTCCATTCCCCGATATACTCACTCCACGATCCGCTCGGCCAACTTCTCCTGGTCGCAGGTGATCCTAAACTTGATCTTGTTGTTGTAGTCCCAATCCTCCTCGGAGTAGCGAGGCGGGCACTTGGCCACCGGCCCCAGATGCTTCCCGGCCAGCTGGAGGCCCGTGATGCGACGCGACTTCAGATTGGGCAACATCTTTCTTGAATTGCGATTGGAATCGAAACGGGGATTAAGGTTGCGTAAGAACAAAATGAATATTTGCAGGGATAAGCGCTCCGTGTAAAGTGTAACTGTCGCTGCAAAATATCTACACTCGATTGCCCCCACCTGGCACACTTCTCGAGCTGGGAATATATTTCGAGTGTGTACCTGGCTGGCTGGCGGCCTGTCGCTGAATCTCAGCCGGAGTCGGAGGAGAGCTTCTGGCGACCTGGGACCTGGGACGACCTCAGTGGCCTACCCTCCGCTCCCACGGGCTTCGTTAAATCGATTCATGCTAGGGAATTTACGGTTGCCTAGCGGTATTTATTGTTATGTTGCTTAACCCCCGATTTCCCCGCCGAATGAATACTTTTAACCTAACATGGAGAAAAATTCGAAATTTTTGATTGGAAATGGGAAATAATTTGAGAAAAATATTATATTCCTTAGGTATTCCATTTATTTTTATTTTGATAAAAATTAATTTAAATTAATATACAAAATGTATTAACTCATGTGAAATGCTCACCAATTTTTGTTTCCGTGTATCGGCTCCATCCGTCGGCATGTGCATGTGCTCGTCCAATGCGCTTGTGCCGTGTGTCACCTGGCAGTCAGTCCAATTGGGCACACGGAGCTCAACTCTGGCAAAGGAGCTCCGCCGCTGGCTCCATACAGCTGCGCCAGCACCTTGCGGTCCCGTCTTACGGCATGTTTATAAATAGTTTTATGCCGGAGACATTTTGGGTCGGGGCAACTGGCGGATTGAACCAGTAGCAGCTCCTCCTTGATCGATTTATGCTAACATACTTTCGCTTTTGCGCCTTCCTTTTCAGACTCGACGTTGGCGCTTCGGGCTTCTCCTTGATACTTTTTACTTTATTGCAAAGTTTTTGGCATTAATTATGCTAATCAATGGCATTTGCGTGTATAAGTGGGAGGGACTAAAAATAGAGAACCACCTATGATTGGATTTGGCATTTGAGCTAGCAGTTTGGGATGATTTGTGAGGTTTAAGGGCCTTTTTGGAGAACAGGACCGGTCCGAGGTGGATGAAGGCCGTCAACTTAGTGACCATGAGCACCAAGTGTGTACGAAAATATATGTTTTTATACAAAACAATTTAAAATTCAAATTAAAACTAAGCAAAATGTCGAATTGTTTACAAAAAGGAATGAAAAGCTACGTAAAGTTGCGTCTGTCAAAAGGATTTAATAATTTTGCTGAACTAAAATATTAATTTTAACTGACATTAATTTTGTACAGAATCATTAAAAAAAGAAACTCAAGTTTTGTGATTATCAACACAACTGCTCATTTTACAATTTTTACGAATCAAAGCGAATCAATGTTCATTGTAATTTCAGAATTTTCTTGTTGACCGGTAAATAAATAAACAAATAAGAATTGATTAAATGCTTTTAAATAATTAATTACAACACAAGCTTAAAAGAAATACATTCCGGTTTTTTTTTACCACGTTTTAATCATAACAGTGACTCTAAAACCACCCACAGTTTTAGCTGCGTGTGAGGTGAACCCAGTCTTAGAGCCGCTGCCAAGCCCCCAAGTTGAGCAGCTTGAAAGCTCCCGCCGGCGAAGCTTCCGAGGGAATCCCCAGAGAGTCAGACATTTAAATTGGGTTTTTTTTTGTAAAATTAAGTTTTTAATATATTACGATACAGATTTTTGCCATATACATCTTTTATATCCACATAGTCGTATATACGCACTGCGCTTACAGGCTAACTGATAAAAATGTACAATTTAATTAACTAGGATCTCTGGATGTTGTCGTCGGTCGGCGACGTTATGCTAAATGGTTCGCTCTTTGTTTTCATTTTATTATTTTGGGTTTCTTCCGCGTTTCGGTTTCAGTTTCGGCTTTTCGTTTGGCTTCAACGATCCTATGGCTTATGGCAGCTCGTCCAGAACTCTCCTCCTCCTCCTCCTCCTCCATCTCCGCTTCGATTTGGTTATTTTGGTAACATTTTTTCGGTCTAGCGAGAGACTGTTCTTCCTACAAAATAACTATAATTAGGCCTCGCTGTTTGCGTGTGTGTTTTTATGGTTTATTAACAGTGAACTTTGAAATTCTATTCCTCGCCTGCCCGCGGGGATAAGTACAATTACTCTCGGTTGGTAATTAACATTAAAGTTAGCTGGACTGTACAGTTCCGGATCTGGATCTGGGGCTTCAATTGGTTAACTTGGCTATCTAAGAACTCGGTTGGAGGAGCAGTGTTCCTGCTGACTCTGGTTTTTCTGGCGTCGCCCTTGGTCTTGGGTCTGCTTTAAATTCATTACTTGCGATTTGTTTTTTGTTTATTGTAGTTGGTAATTTGTTGCTAGTTCTGTTTACTTTGTTTGGTTTCCTCTCTCGTGTAGGCAGTGTTTCATCTTTCTGGGTTGTTTTATATATTTTTGTTCGATAGTTAGTTTCTCCCCATTTTCTCTTCGTTAGTTTAAGACTTTCTGTTTTTACACATTTCTTGGCTTTAGCAAATTTGCTCAACAATGAAAATAAGTCAATCGTTTCCTTCCACAAATTGAAAACAGTTTCATTTTTCGGTTTTGTGTGGGCATTTTTTTGTTTCTCTTATTTTTCTTACATTTAAAAATAATGATTCGTTTAATAAAACATACAAAATACATTTAGCAGTAAAACAAGAACCAAAAACACAGAAAGAAAAGTAAGTGTACAATGAAAAAAATATATATATATTTGTATTTTAATATATACTCTTTTGTTGTTGTTTCCTAATTTCTCGATTTTTATTTTGTAGTAATAGTTCTGTTTCGTTTCTGTACTTTAGTTGGTAGAGTTAATCCTTTGTTAAGTTCTTTTATTTGCATCGCACAGTTTTTAGCTGCTCGTGTAACAAAAATAATTGCTTTTGAGGTATTTATTCTTTTGTTTATATAAATATTCTTTATACACATCATAACCGTTATAAGTATTTAGGTTCTTAGTCGCTTTCTTTTTCCACAGTGGGCTTTCCTCTTCACTCTTCCGCTTTCCTTTATATTTTCGTTCCTTTTTTTCGGTTTTTAGTTTTTTGTTTTTGTTTTTGTAGTTGTCTTGTCTTTTTTAAACAATTCAAAGCACCTTTTGATTATACATATTTGAAATTGTAATTTGTTCCTATTTTTCTCTTTATATATAAAATATATGCGGAAACTGAAACGGAATATAATCAAAGTACATAAGATCTGTCCCCCTTGGGGCATATCGTTGTGGCAGCGTTTAGCTTCTCAGTACGCGGTATTATTTTTGTTTCTCTCTTTAGTTGCTTGAATTAATCGAATCAAAAAATAGACAAAAATGCAACCGAAGCTTGAATGGAACCAATATTAAAATAGGGAGAATTCCCTTATGCGAGCAAGTTACTTGTTTTGTTTTATAATCGTGCTGGGGGGAAACCTGTTACTCTTTATATAGTTTATATATACTTTTTTTTAGTTTATTTCGTTAACGTTCTAGTTTAGTTTATAATTTACATTTCATTTAAGTTTGTGTCTGCTGCTGCTGCTGTCCCTAAGACCTAGCGTCTCTACATTTGATGCCTACCGAAGAAGGTGATCGAAATATGCAAAAAAACCAAATTTAAAACAATTGGAAAACCGCGCTATACACTTAATATTAGCTTTTTGAAGAGCAATTCCTAGCCATGATTATGGTTGAGCCACTCACTGACACATATTCCATCTATCCCTCGAAGGGAGAACTCTCCTTGCTTTTAATTACAGGTAATAAACAATAGTTAAAACAAAATTAAAGTGTGTTGCGTGTGTGTGTGTGTGTACATTTGAACTAAATTGTGTAAACCTTTTCGCCTATATAAAACATAAGTGTAAGTATAGTATTTATACATAAACACGGATAAGTTGGGGCTGGGTTCGGTCCGGCTGCGATCTCTAGCCTGCCATCTCTCTAGGTCGTATATATATAGTATAGCTATAGCATATATGTTTATGTGGATGTCTCTCTCTAACTGTAGTATCTCTAGGTGTATCCAAAAACGAACGCTCTTCTCCCGATCCTCCTCATCATCGTTATCATTATCATAATCCGATCCGAGCACGCTCTCTTTAACAAAACAACAATTCCTGCTCCTGCTTCCGGCATCATCCTCCTCCTCCTCCTTCTCCTGTTCCTGTTCATTCCGAATCCTTGGCCAAGACCACCACACTCCACACATATACGTCATAATAGTAACTGTCAATTTCTCTGTCGGGGGAATGGGGGCGGTGTTGGTGGGATGCGTTGGATGGGTTGGATGGATGCATGAAGGGGAAGCGACCGCACCAGCGCCAGCCGCCCTTCTTAGACCATCGGCAGTCCCTGCTGGACATCCATCATCTCG